>WYDF02090977.1:0-10887 GCA_009867245.2 Adranes taylori | reverse complement strand
TCGCTGCTATGAGTAAGATGTCGTCTGCGAAACGAAGATGACTCAGAAACCTTCCATTCATGTTTATTCCCATCTCGCTCCAGTTAAGTTTCTTGAAAACACCCTCCAAAGCTGATGTGAATAGTTTAGGTGAAATCGTGTCACCCTGTCTTACACCTCTTCCAATCATCTCGGTTGACTTTCCTTAAATGACAGTTTTCGAGCTCCTAAACCAAAAACGGCAGGTACAGTAAAAATATTGATCTTATTCGGAACATGATTAAAGAAGACCAGCATATTACTGTCAGAAACATTTAAGCAACTTTAATGATTGGTGTGGAAGCAATTAACACTATTTTACACAAACATTTGAAAGTCCGTAAGCTTTGTTCTCAATTGATTCCCCACAACTTGACTTCAGCTCAAAAAGAAGACCGTGTGAGATGGTGAGGATCTACACTAGATCGCTTTGACCATGGATCGTCTAATTTGGTGTATAACATCATCACAAGTGGTGAACTATGGGTGTACTGTTATGATCCCGAAAAAAAGCAACAATCGTCAGTTTGGGTCTTTGAGAATGAGTCGGCCCCAACAAAAGTTGTTCGTGAAAAAAGCCGAAACAAAAAGATGGTTGCCATTTTTTTTGGCAGTACTGGGCATATCTCCAGTGGAGGCAATGGAGGCTAGGCGTACTGTTAATTCAGAATGGTACACTACGTTTGTTTGCCTCAGGTTCTACAAAAGGTTCGCGAAACACGTCCAAGCGGAAGGATTATCTTGCATCATGATAATGCTCGGGCTCACACTGCTGCTCGAACAAATGAGTATCTGAATGCCCAAAACGTAGAAATAAAGGGTCATTTGCCGTATAGTCCAGACCAGACCTATTACGGGGTTTACGTTTTACATCGGCCGAAGAAGCGGTTGATGCCTTTATAAATGAAATAAACAAAATGCGGCCCGAAGATTGGAAAAAATGTTTTCAAGAATGGTTTTCGCGGATGCAAAAATGCATTGACTGAGGAGGAGAATACCTTGCAAAATTATAAATAAATGTTTTTTGTAAATAAACTGTGTTTTACTTAACTAGGCTCAGCGGAAAGAGAACAGCCCTCGTATACAAAAAAAAATTATTGCATTAAAAATCGATTACCAAAACAGCGGATAGTTCGAGTACGAATTCTAACAACTCACTGGTCAAAAATTAATAATTAAATCTCTACTGGAAAATTCTCAAAGGCAAAGACTTAAAGACTATGAAATTCTACTAAAACTATTGTGTCAACAAAACTTTTTGATGACACTAATGATTATGTAAAGAAGATATATAGCCACCGTACCGAGTTACATAAAGTTTACACTCAAGTTGTTATCCTATTTCACCCGAAGAAGAACTTGAAAGCGAAAAACGCTCTATTCTTGGAGAGGACAATCTATCTTGCCGCATTTTACAAAAATCTGATCAGAAAGAATCTGACTAATGCTACAGCGCACTTTTCAGCTCACTCGAATTCTGACATCATCTCTAAATCCAGAAAAGATACCACAGAACAATCAAATTCTGAAGAAAATCGACTAAAACTATTTTTGAAAAATTTATTACTTTTGTGTAATTTATTATTGTCCGCCATTAATTTTTTCTTTTATGACTCTTGTTAAAATGTTGTTCAAATGAGATGAAAAAATCTCTATTTTCGTACGTTCGTGGTCTAATAATGACGGCCCTGTTAAAACCTTAACCTAACTTCGGACGATCTTATAACTCAGTCTTGTGGTAATTAATCTTGAGAAATTCTTTGGTCTCTTTCTCGGTGTTAATGGCTCGTGATGTATGCAAGTTACAAGAAAAGTAAAGATAGGTACATCATTGTTGAGATGCTTTTTTGTAGACTATTCGTTTAGACTTGCATTTAAAACTGAAAACTCATTACTTAATAACACATATGTAATTGAAAATTAAAGATTAAAGTAATTTCGAATTAAAGAAAAATATGACAATGAGCAAAAGTAGTAAATAGATAGATAGAACCTTTTTTTGGCATAATATTTTTTAATTACGAAAACACATCTAACTATTGTATCGAAATAATATTTACAGGGTGAAACTGGAGAATGTGTCCTTTTCATGACTTTGATTGATAATTTTATTTTATTGTATGAAATGTCGTGGAATGCTATTGCGGCATGCTATTGAGAAGCTCATTTTAAGACATTTCCATAAAGTGCAAAACGAAACGTATACGACTTTTAGGTTTTGAATTATTTTGTGATTTTTTTTAATTTTCATTTGACTGCAAACAAAACTTAATTTTAGTATGATTTTTACGGGACATCCTTCACATTTCTATTCATTGCTTTTGAATTAGTGTAGATATCACCGTGAAATTTGGAAATGTTTTGCTGTAACCGCTTGATCATAGCAGTTTTTTTGTTAACGACCTGAAATAAATTAACGACCTAATAGTAATAAAGTGGAGTAATTATTAGAGGACGAGGGTGTTATAAAATTCAAACACACTAGTTTACGTTCTGTATAAAAATCTCGATTAATCATAAATTAATCAATTATATATATATATATATATGAATTACGTTTTTGTTTTAATACAACCGGTATATTTCTGTCTACTGCGATACATATTAGGTGGACTTTAACTTATTAGGTCACTAGTGCATTTCGATACATGCAATTTTTGGTATGCGAATTGTTTTATTATTCTTTTCTTACGTAAAATAAAATGATTAAAAGATAATAATTTGCTTGCCGTGTTAAACTTTGATTGCATCTGGATAATATTTTTCTTCAAAAATTTATTCTTAAGAGGATTTCTTTATTTAGTTAACGTTTACGTCCTGCTTAGACATGCAAATAATGTGATACATTATTTCCATTCCACTCACCTATTTCCCTTATCTCTTCTTAATTATTTCTTTCATAAATCATCTCATAATATCCAAACCCTTTCCTTTTTCACCCAAATTAACCTTCCAATTTCCCCCCACTCCTTTTCTATCTCATTCCATTCTATCTCTTCACACTCATTCATCCAGTGCATCAATTTTTATTCTTTTTTCCACATATCCTACACATTCTCTCCTGCTCTTTCATCCAGTATTTATTATCCCCTCCTCATTCCCACATCTAAATCTAGCAATCATTCTTTTCTCTCCCATGCATAAATCTGATTTCAGATAACTTGCCTTATCTTCTTTATCACTAATACATTTATACGTATCGTATAAATGTATTACATTTATACGTATCGTAATACATTTATACGTATCGTATAAATGTATTAGTATGGTTATATCTACTTTCTCTTATTCTTTCGCCCCCTCCCCTCCTCTCTTGCTTTTCTACATCTTTTATCCTGTCCATATTCTCATTTAGTACTTCACCCCCACCCATAATTTTCTCAAACCATCTTTCCGATGACCATCCAATCATTCTATACATTTTAATTCTGCACGCAATCCATTCATTCCCACATCCATCTCTTCCATTCACTTGCATTCCTTCCATATAAACTTCCTTAACTAACCTTCTCCCTACACCCTTCTAAATCTTCCCTTCAAATTTCACCATTCTATTCACTCCACTTATCCATCTGTATTTCTGTTTTCCCATCTCCTGTAACACTATCTCATTCCTGGTATTCCTATCCAACTCTTGCATTGTTTTCATACATTTAATCTGCAAGTTCTCCATCCTTTCTCTTTCCACAACCGCCCATACTTCCTCTCCATTATTTTCAACTTCATTCTCACTGATTGCCCAATTCTTCTCTCCCATACCATTCTCATTCTCTACATTACTCCCCTTGCCTTCTTCGACACCATATCAACGTGGTCTTTACAAGACCCATTTTAGCCCAATAAAAAACCAAAATATTTTAATGTCTTCACCCTTTCAATCCTCTATCCCCCTATCACAAACACATATTTCCTACAATCTCTACCTCCTTTATGATACACCATTACTTTTGTCTTCTCCACACTTACTTCCAAACCCATTCTATTCATATAACCTTTCCAGTCTTCCAATTATTTCATTCGTTTCCTCCCAGCTACTAGCCATACATACTACATCATCCGCGTATATCGGAGACTTTATCTTTTCCCTCCCAATTTACAGCCCACCGTCCTGTCCTCTCTCTAATACATCCTCCAAATCATATGTTAGAAAGACATGAGCTCAATGGGCAGCCCTGCCTAACCCCCCTGCTGATTAGAAGCCATTCGGACACCCTACCATTTAGTCTCGCTCTTTCTTTCGTTCCGTCATACAAACCCTCTATTACCCTAATCAGTGTTCTACTAATCCCTACATCCAGATGTGCTTTATAAGGAATCCTCCGGTCATTAACCCTCTGAAGACCCATACGACTGTTAATGATGGGTCATGAGCTGTGACGTGGTGCCAAATCGAGGTCTTGAACTTCTGGTTAATTTCTTCTTCCCTGGTTTGCATCAAACGTAGATTGTCGCATATGCTTTCTTTGACGCTGACATCTACTTGATGGACTGAAGTGTTGTTTAACACGATTTAGAAACTGTTGACTACAGGAATGCTAACTTGCTTTATGGACGAATGATTAATGCTGGTGTCCTAATCTGGCATCCATCTTCTATTCTTATGATTCCGACGTCATGAATCATTATTTGCTCCCTGGTTCTGCTGCAGATAATCGATATGACGTTGGGTTGTGCTACAGCCACGCGTTGGTCGTCATCATTTTTTTCCAGAGCGTTGCTTTTAACACGTATGGTTTAGTGCGACATTGGGTTTGCTGAGGATTTTTGTAGGTGGCATTGATGACACAATTTCGATTCGTGTCTCTGAATTGCATAGGTAACTATTTGCAGTAATGACCCAACATTTGCGCAATTGTTCGTGCGTCAATTGGAAATAATGCGGGGTATAATAATTAACCTACCACTAGTTTGGCATGGTCCACTATCTCATTCGACGATATCTGACCCAGACCTATCGAGATACGCAGACCAACTGGACACTTTAGAAACTGAAGCACCGAGAATTGACCTCAAGATCAACAGACCAAAAACAAAAGAGCTACAAGTTAACCCCACCAAGAATGGCCCAATCTCCCTCCACGGAGAAACTACTGAACGAGTCGAAATCTTCTGGGGAGCTGTATAGGGAGCGTAATTTCAACACCTGGAGGAGCAGATGAAGATATTGCCCATCGAATAGAGAAGGCGAAAGCAGCTTTCGCCCAGCTGCGCCCGATATGGACGTCCAAAGAAATATTATTAAAAACAAAATTGCGATTGCTGAAGCCGAATGTAAAGTCAATACTCTTCTACGGGTGTGAGACGTGGAAGACAACGGCTAGACTAAATCAACAAAGACAAGCAATAGTGAACCGAGTTTTGAGGACCATCCTAGGAATCCGATGTAATCTCGAACGAAGAACTGTGGTGCAGAACAGGACTATGGTAGAGCCACACACTACGGCGAGGCCCTGAACACATTCCGCAACAGGCCCTTGACTGAAACCCCAAGGAAGGCGAAGACCTGGAAGACCGTGACAAATATGGCATAGAACTGTAGAGATCGAGGTGGCAGAAATCGGCAACTCCTGGAACACAAACGAACCCATAGCAAAGAATAGAACCCGTTGCAAAGCCCTCACAGGTGACCTATGCTCCCTGAAGGAGTACTAAAGGAAAAGTATCCTTATTCTTACAAACGACTACTGTTTTTTTTTCAAATTTCTTTATTAAAAGATCGTTTAATAATCAACTGATACAGGATGTTAAAAAAACCAACGACTTTGACTTTAAAGAAAAGGTGTCTTATTTTAAAAAACCTGATTTCTGTTAAAGATGAGAAAATAAAACTTGGGGAACAGATATAAGATCTCTATTTTAGCAGTTTGAGTAATTGCATAACATGAAGGATCCCACTTCGATGTTCCCTGGACATAGCCTATAACAGGGATGGTAAACCTATGGCACGATTTAGACAGTAAGTAGGAAAATGTCAGCACCTATTCTCCCCATATAAAAGGCCTCTGACTAGCATTGCCTCAAAAAGCCATCTCTACATGTGCGAAAATTCTCTGTTTAATTAATTGCTCTGTGTTTAGATGATTATGTCTGTTACTTTTGGTCCAGTAAATACCTTACCTTTCCAAGTAGTTTATACGCTTTACTATAAAGATGAGATATTAAGAAAGAGTCAGTCACTTGAAAACAATCATAAAATAGTTATAGCATTAAAGAAGATTATGTATCTTTCATTTTAATCTGCGTACGAAAAATCAATATATGTCTCTATCTATTCAAATATTAGCATTTAGTCAAATGCAAAGCGGATGGGCACGAGAAAGAAAAAGACGGAGAATACTCAACATTTTATCGTTTGTTTTCACAATTCAATAATAAAATATTAAAATGGAATATTTGTCGTTAAAGATAGATAGATAGATAGACAGACAGGGCCGCCGCGTGGATGGCGCCCTTTTCCAAATTAAATTTTAGCGCCCTTTTCCATGATACGAGATTTGTAAATTACAAGACAATTAATTAAAAAAAAATTATTTTGTTGGGTTAGGTTAGAAATCCTACATCATTCGTTTACCTTTATTTACTATGCAATAGAGAGGAGGACCATCCAGGTTTTCAACAAGGAAATTTGTTCTCATTCTAATTTAGTTCTATGGTAGATAGTTTTGTAAGCTAGCTACGTTAGCAGTTTTTTTGCTAGACGAACGAGTTGGAAAAATGTAGTCAGTTACGGACAGTTTTGCCGTAAATAAGTTTTACAATTAAAATATAGAAATAATCATTTATCGTTGACTAAACTCTATTTTATCTAAATAAACCTTGAACAAATTCTTTGAAACAAGCGTAGTGAGTGAGCTGGATGACTCCGTTGTCAGTGTATGTGTGGATACCTAAATCTGATTGGTAATTAATCAATAATAAGTAAAAGCTTATTGTGCAATATCGTATAAGTATAAGTAAATAAAGCATATCTGATTGGATTTACATTAATCATGACGATAGCAATTAGAAAAAGTAGGGTACAGCCTAAACAAGTACGAATACATTTTAGATGAATACACATTTATCATAAGAAGAGGTAGCGCAGAGCGTAATATGGATCGTAATCTTGGTAGAATATTAGCTAGACAAACAAAGCAGTTAAACACACATTTCACAGGAAAAAACATGTCGATAATAAGAAATTTTAAGTTATAGGATAAATCCCTGTCAGTCAGCGTAGTGAAAATAAAATTATGAATTAAATTACATTATAATTCATGCCAAATTTGAATCCTTTGAATAAAATAAATTAAATTGATAAGGCAACAAGTTTATATGTTGAGATAAATTCAAATAAATGAATAAGCTAACGGTGTGTGATGTAAAATGAATTTGTGATGGTAGGAACGACAAAACTGTGAGTAAAATAATTGAAGAATTAATCTGGTGAATTTAGTACGCCATTTTTAATAATCTATTCGCAAGCAGTAATTAAACACAAATATCATTTTATTTTATTAATTTAGTAAGGCGACGTTATTTATTTGAACGGACGAATAATTTTTATTTATTTGCGTAACATTAAATGTCTCATTATTAATACATTTAGTTGAATTTATGGATATGTTTTATGCAAACACCCTTAAGAAAGACGATTCGTAGATGTTAGGATTGTGCGGCACTATTTTTAGTGTAATGCTAATTTTCGTTGATTAAGTTAGATAAAATTCAATACAGGTTTGGCAACGTTAACAATTCGTAAGTTTTATGTTTCATTCTCATTCTAAACAGTGTGGGGAACTGGGGATTATAACGTCATTTCATAGTAGGTAAATAAAAGTGGGTATTATAATGCATTTTGTACTTATTGTACGGGAGGATCCTATAGTGTAGCCAAGAATCGCTGCGTACCACATTAAAAAAGAGTCACGTTGTTCATAACATCATCACCCAAAATAGAACGTCACAATATGTAAAACCTAGAGAGGGAATGAGGCATTTAATTAAAGTCTCACGCCAGTGACCTTCTTTTTAAAAAAAATTATTTATTTATTTTTAAAATTATTTTAAAAATTAAAAATTTTTGATTTTGTTTAACATATTTTATTTTTTTACTTACAACATTATATAAATGACAATTAAATACGTTTCATAATTTGCCAAGATAAAGCTATTTATTTAGTTACATTAATAATCACTTCAATTTCTTTAATTTCATATGATTAATACATTTACGATTGCCAAGTCTAAGCGATCGTTTTACTTGTTAAATTCTTTCTTATTTATTACACAAGACTTATAAAACTCATTATGCAAGATTAACAATAATGGTTTATACTTTATAACATTTATACTTTATAATATTTAAATTAATTATATTGCAACAACATCCAAGATTAAGATGGCTGCCGCGTTGTATATTATATATGTATCTCTATGCCACAAGTTTTAACACTAATTGCTTAATTACTAAAATGAACAAGAAGGTATCAGCGCACTCGCTGCTATTTATATGGTTTGTGCTTATAGATGGGCTTATACCCATCTATTTAGATGTTCCATTATATGTAACCTATACATTTTTCAGAAATATTTCATATCTACATTAAACTATTAGCAAATGAAATCACTACGTGGTGGGGGTTTGGCCTCCACTGAGTATCTATTGCTTTTTAGTTGCTAATTCTTATCTTACCCTTTATTTCTTAATTTTCATTTAGTTCTCAATAATAATTATTTATTTGATTTGCTAATTCTTATCTTTCTAATTCTAATGCTAATGCTATAAGTTGAGATTTTTAAGTGGACAATCTGCTAACAGGAGCAAACACATATGAAGATGTCATAATTTTGAGTCGCCAAAATGCCAACATCTTGGAACAAGGTTACTTCCCTTTGCGAAAGTGCCGGTCAATTGATTCTCGCATTGTAGACCATCTCGCTGACAATGTAGTGACTAACATATTGATCGAAGTTAATTATAATGCAAAAAGTAGTTAGGACGGCCCTCTTCATTACAGAAAGCAAAGATAAGATAATAGAGAATTAGATGTGATATGATAATTGTTATGTCGCCACATGTTCTTTTGGTAGCGGATTAAATAGGAGTTTGTCCAGCCAGTGCTCGTCAAGCGAAATGAAAGAAGTGCGTAGATCGTTAGTCGCCGTCGCCAAAAATGTACCGGAAGAGGCGGTGGCTATGGTCTGGCACAGGTACGTCTACAAACATGCGTGGAGTACGTGGACAACGTTGCATGATGGGCTTTTCTCAAGTTCGGTCCCTGTAATCGTCATATCGTGGTGTGCGTGATTGTCGGCCGCTTTCTTCCTCTGACGTTGACCTCCTCGTGTTCGTAACCTTCTCCTTTTACCTGATCGAACGTCTATAGAATCTACTACTAACTTGATTCATTTTAATTTAATTTTAAATAAAATAAGCGACTTGTTAATGGCGCTTGCTTGAAATCAGATTCAAGACCGCGATTTTTCGCCTATAGTTAAAAAAAACGGACCTAATCATTTTAAAAGGTTCCGCTAGTTGAAACGTGCGAAATGCTGGCTCGAAAATAATCAGCTAAAATACATCTTTCTGTGACATACGCTCCTTATGTAATGATGGCTCTTTACATGTTTGAGCTCAAAAATCATAACGCCTTTTTCAAGTAAATAACAACGTTGGTGACGTCATAAAATTATCCGTTGGAACAAGGAAGCTATTAAGAACGGCAGTTATGAAGTAAGAAAAATTTCTTTCCAACATTGGCAAGTAGAATATACATACATCAATAACTTTGTATAGGTTTGAATAACTGTTTAAAAGATTTGCGATGAATTTTTGAGACAGATGTCTAACTCAGCGTACGTGTAAGGATATTCATAAACTATTTTGATTATTTAGACATTAATGTGTTTTTTGTGCGAAAACCGGACCAACTAAATATATGCATTTTGTATTACATACTGCATCTCTTACCTATGTACATTTCTGCATCATTCGGTATTCGCCCCAAGATTCCCTGGTTATACACCGCATAAATTTATTCGTTTAATTAGATTATTTATTAATTATTGATAATTGACTAATTTATCTAGCTAGTTTCTATTGATTTAAAATAATGTCTCGTATCGATATTCTTCTTTTGGAATAAATTATGATTATTATATTATGTGTTTTATTCATTTGGCAACTTTTTCGTTTGAGTCTCTTCAGCCCATAATAAAGTATATTTTAACTTTGTATGGCTTAGAGGGCATGAAGATGTGAAGTCACGACAACCCATCCAGCGATGTTCTTTACATTTTATTTTCACAAGAATCATTGCCAAATCCTTGGAGTTCTTCTCTAAATACATCGAAAGTCATACAAGAAGTGATGCAAATTTACTATCATTATGCAGAAAGACTGTTTTGAGGCTTGTTTTGAACGAATAAATAAATAGGGATATCTCAGGTGAATCATATTCTATATCATATTCACTTCATTAGTCCTTGAGCATCACTACAAAAAGCTAGATTTCCCGTTTTATAGAACAATTTAGTGAATTCTTTTTCCTTCTGTGTCTTTTTCCTTCTGTGTCAAAACAACATTCCGGGCACCAGCAAGTTTTTATTTTTTAATCTTGACCCCAGCAATTCATTTAAGACATTTATGTCTAAATAATCAAAATGATTTATGGATTTCCTTAGAGGTGCGCTAATTTTAGACATATGTTTGAAAAATTCGTTGCAAGTGCTTTAAACACATTTCTAATGTATAAAATTGTTGTAGACAGGTGACCAAATATTGTATAATAAATGAAACTAACTTTTCATTAAACGTTTTCAATATTAAAATATCATCATCAGGCAAAAGGTAAAAACTTTACAAAAAACATTATTAAAAAGGCACGT
>WYDF02090966.1:0-10888 GCA_009867245.2 Adranes taylori | reverse complement strand
AGCTTCCGCAATGTTTCCTTATGGATAGATAGTATATAATAAAGACGAGATTACTGGAATATGGAAACGCAAATATTCTTGAAATTTTGATATAACGTGGCTTTCGAATAAGCGTGTGTTTTTGTATACTTAATGCGGGAATACGGGAACATGGGAATACGGGAATATGGGACTACGGAAAATCTGGAATATGGGAATACGGGACTACGGGAATACGTGAATAAGGGAATACGGGAAAACGGAATACATAAATACGCGAATACGACCATATCACTGGTCGCGGCGAACCCACGCCCACAGGCCACGACAATAAGGCCATATCGCTGGCCGCATCAATTAGGGCATGTCGGCATTTCATATCAGACTGAGATGCATTTCATATCAGACTAAGCCACAGCGAAGCGTGGCCGGGTTTAGCTAGTTTAATATAAATCATTGAATAAATTTATTTCTATATAATTCGTTGAAATCTATCCCGCCAAAGAGAACGGACAGAAAAAAACAACGCCTGCATGTTTACGTAAGAAAGTCATTATACCGGATGCTGAAAAATGATAGGCACTATTTGGGATGTCAATAAAAAAACAGGCCACACAAAGGAAAGAAAAAATTTTTCTTTTGGAAACCACGTATCATGCCATTTTAAAACGTTATGGTTTAAAAATTACATTACTTAAAAGACGACAGCCTCACTCTTGAAGATACACTCTTGAAGAGGAAGAGGGAAATTGGAAAAGGAAAGTAGGCTAAGGGAATAAGTAGAGGTGATTTTTAATAATAGGAATGACTTTGATAATAGGGGTGAGTAAGGGTTACAGGGATTAGTTGGGATAATACAGATGTACACATAATAGGGATAAATTGGGACAATGGGATAAGTAGGGAAAAGTTGAGGTAATGTGGATAAGTGGGAAAAAGGGAAGCAAAGGGAAGGTAGGAGAAGGGGAAATACATTGATTGTACCATCGACAATATCATAAACTATTTTGCCAGTGTTGCCAGAGTAGTTAGAGATAGTTCATTCTACCCCGCCGCCAGGTACTATTCCTTAATGGGTCTATAATGATAACCGTTCCACTGAGCCGTATTTTGGGGTCTAGCATAAATGGTATGATGGTTTGACAGGTGTCATTTGAAAATCCGAGTTGGCGGATGAGAGCTAACTTCCGGTTGTCTTTCTTGGGGTACCCATGACTTGATTTTTTTAAATCTGTTGTGTCTCCGAGGCCTGCACACTGGGATCTTGGGGTCCGCATGAGGACTGTGCTCTGCACCGGGATCTGCGTGGAGTCTGCGCTGCACTGTCTACTTTTATTCAATCACTTCAAACATTCGACCCTAGATGGCTCCTCACTTACCTACTGTCTGTGCTGTACTTCCAGTATTTTCAATGTACGTCTTTCTAATGTCCCTTCTCTTACTCCTCTATGTGTCCCCTCATTCTTCGTATATCTTCATATACTCTTCGTATATCACTGCGTTGTTTTAAGTTTATTTTTTCTTATTAATTTTATCATATTCGATTTTTATTCGATAAGTTTTTTTATTATATTCGATTTTTATTAGTATTAATTTTCTAACTTATTGCAAGTAAATTTTCTAGCCAGTGAATTCTTCAAACAACTTACCCTTAAATCACATCGGCATCAATGTGTATTACCTATTAATATATCAACTGTATTATATACCTCGAATCAATATTTCGGTACAAACTTCTTGATTTTGTTTCAACCCAAGTTTTTGAACACTCTCCTGAATTGATACTTCATTCACCAAATAAATTACTTCTAGGTACTTTCAATGTTATATTAAATATGTCAAGCTGTCTAATTTCAAAACAAACTTCAGTGTCCTGTTAACCTCCATTGAAGAGAGTAAACTCAAATTCAAGGTAAAGTTAATTTCTCACTGGTTTCTTAAACAATGCTTTACTAATCTTTAACCATCCATTAACTTACTTAATGTTATTTTTTAGCTTGAAAATGGCAAGTTTTATCTGAAAATGCATTCGATTATATTTTTAATACAATCATGTAGACGAAGGTAACCTATTTTTTAAATGTTACATCATGGTCTACGAAACTCTAAATTTTTTAAGCTTAACAACTATTAATAGCAGAAAATACCAGTTACAATAACCTCAAATTCAAAATACTTAGTAACATAACCTCAAATTCAAACGGTCCTCCACGCAGGTCCCGGAGCAGCGTAGAGACCCCCATGCAAGCACCGGTGCACAGCAGAGCCCCGCACGCTGCAGAGCAGAGCCTTCATGCGGCCCCAAGACTCCAGTGCGCAGGCGTCGAAAATCATTATACTCAACATATTTTAAAAAATTAAGTCAGGGATTCCCCAGAATGACAACCGGAAGTTAGCTGTCATCCGTGATCTTGGATTTTCAAATGACACCTGTCACACTACAAAACTATTTATGCTAGACCCCAAACTACAGTTCTGTGGAACGGTTACCATTTTAAAGCGATTTAGGAACAGTTCTTGGCGGTGTGGTAGAATGAACTTCTATCTTGAATCTTTAACTACTCTGGCAACACTGGAAAAACGTTTTATGATATTCAACATGATATAATCAATGTATTTCCCTTCCTACTTTCCCCATTCTTCCTTTATCCCCACTTATCCAAACTTATCCCAATTAACTCAACTTTTCCCTATAATCCGTACACTCCTATTACCCCAACTCATCCCTCTTACCCTTACTCAACCCCTATTATCCAAACTTTCCCCTATATCAAAACTCACCCCAATTATCAAAACTTATCCCCATTATCAGAACTCACCGTATTCCCTTACCGAACTTTCCTCTCCCGACTTCCCCACTTTAACTGTACCTACCTTTTCCTTATCTTCCTCTCCTACTCCCATGCTATCCTCGGCCCAGGTGAAGCTACTACTGTGCGTACGTTCGGCTGCGTGTCTTGAGTCACATATGCGCAGATACAAAATTGCTAATCGGACAGTGCGTAAAAGTGTCTGTGCTAACGCATAGGTAGAAGATGAAATTTCTGAGGATTTTCCTGCTTCAGGAAAAGAGCCGCAACTTAAAAATTGGTATAATGTTGTAATAGCTATATTTCTCAGGGGGTAGGTCGAGCTATATTAGGTTAAGGTTAGGTTAGGTTAGAGTTAGGTTTGGTTGTTTTATTCATATGAAATAATATTTTTCATGCACATAAAACAATTCTCAAAACTCGGGCGATATAAAATTTGGAACATTCGAATAAACTCCTACCTTTAGGCTCTCGTCCAGATGCATACGAATGTCAAATTGCGCGCGAGGTCAGTTTCATTTCATAAAAGTTGGTGATTTCCCGGATAAAATTTCTAATAATTTGAAAATTAAAAAGTTGGGAACCGATTAATCGAGATCAACTAGCCGCTTTACAGTTACTTGAAAATTTTCTAAAAAACCAGATAACCGGTTTTGCGAACCCTAGTCACCCTGTAAAAATACAACATAGCCCAGAAACATTTCCTGGAGACAATTGAGTGTAACTACGTGTAGGGTGCGATGTAGCACAATCTTGCTGGAACCATGGATCTTCTCGTTGATTGTCTCGTTTAACTGGTTCAATTTTGGACGTAGGAAATTCTCTAACATGTCACAATAACGATCTTGGTTCACTGTTACCGTTACTCTATTCTCTTCGAAAACTTATGGACCCCACACGCCGAAATCAGATATTGCACATCAGACGGTAACCTTTGGGCTGTGAAGTGGTTGCTGATGAAGTTCCCGTGGATTATTTTCTGCCAAATGTCGGAAATTTTGCTTATTCACAGTGCCCGCTAGATTGAAATGAACTTCGTCGCTGTATATGAAAACAACTGCGGGGGCAATGTGCCGAAGAATATCCCAAAATGGCACAAATTTGTACGGGTTTCAAAATCTTTTCCACTTGATTCCTGTACCACCATTATTTCATAGAGATGCATTCAGAGTGAGTTGTGTAAAATTCTTCGAACACTTGGATCCGACATTCCTAGCGCAGCTGTATGCCTACGCGCCGAACGCTGGGGAAGAGTGCTACACTGAGACACTGGCTGCATTTACATTTTTCGGTGTTCTTGCTGTCCTTTGTCGGCTAGTAGAGTTTCGCTTAAGCGGAGAACCTGTTTCACGGAAGCTTAAAGTCCACCGACGAATTGTTCTCCCGTCCGGAGCGGCAGCATGACGGCCAACATCAAATCGAATAAGGAAAATACTCTGCGTCGCTATTACGGATTCGCATTTTTTTATAAATTCCTCGATTCCCAATGCGCTATGTACTCCGGTTTAAGCCATGACGATAACTGAAAATGGCACTAACTTATCTACTTAAGGCAACCACGCGCACTGCTTTGCCTCTAACACATACTGAGCAATGACTATTTTAAATCCTTCCTCTCATTCTGCCACGCTGTGCATTTTACGCTTAATGTCAGCGCTGGCTAACTGCTTCGAGAGAGTTTATTAGATGCTTTTATTTGAAACCAAAACTTTTACTGTTTTCGCTCATTCTTTATTTGTGAACTTCAACGGATTTTTTTTTGTTGTTTCGAAAGGTCCTAACTGAATTACTTAGTAGCTTTGAAAGCCGTTACTAATTTTGAGATTTTAGTCACGTAGATCCCCATCACACACAATATACAAGGATATATCTCTCAGAGTATAAAGGGTCAACACAGCCTAGTATCGAGGAGACACAATTCTAAATTTTATATTCCCTATCATCAAAGAAGTCGCAATCTATAATTATCTGATTAAATCCATCTGTTCTACCAGCCATAAATAGCGATTTTCTCAGGGTAGCGTAATAGTCAACAAGAAATTTAATCAGTTATAAATCATTATTAGATAGGCAACAAACCAAAGAGATTACCTACCAATGAAACAACTCCAAAGAGGTCCATCAAACTATGTCCCCCGTGGACACCGAGCCTTGTAATAGATCTACTCAAACCAATTCAGCCAGCAGGCTAACCAGAAAATTCTTTCTCTACATCCGAATCGCCGATCCTTCCAATAGCTCCAACCCATATCCACTTAGCACAAACATTATCTCGTAATATGAAATGAAACTTTTTGAAATATAATTAGCAACAACCTTTAATATAATTAAATTCCGTTAACTGCGTCCCAAAAATCCTTGACCTTTGCTGTTCGAACAGCGGCAAAACCTTGTTGCAATATTCAGCTCGCTTAAATTTTCTAGTCAGAATGAGCCATGAAGTAAACGATACACCTTGTATCATGTAAAAACAATTGATTAAAACAACCCACTTTACCCTTATATACATATACCTATATATGAAAATCCTTAAAATCCACAGCAATAGCATGTTTCGCTTGCCTGGATTTATGAACTAGATGGAATTTGTTGGATTTAATTCAACGAAACATGTCGATATGTAAATTGGACTGGTTACATAAGCATGTTTATCCCTTTGTAGCGGTTTTGAATAGCGCGCAAAATTATTTCGCATACTTTTAAATAAATATCAAAATTATGTAATATAGTAAACTCCACGTTGTTTCAATTTATTTTGCATTTATTTAAAGTGTATATATTAAATGCACTTGCAAATTAAATAGATTTGAATAAATTGAACCATTATTAATTGAGCAAATTGAACCAGTAATTACGCGCCTAAGAAATTATTGACAAGGATTGAAATGAGCATATACAAACGTAAATAAATACATTGTTCTTGTTGGAGAACATGAGTTACATTATTACCAAAATGTAGTATTCTCAAACTGATCAGTATGATTACCAAATGTAGCAATCGTAAAAGCAAGTGGGACCTAGAAATTGTCTTCTCTTACAAAATGACATCCAACAAAGTCTCTAAATGTCTATGCATATGGTGCTAGTACGAGGACTATCTGCTAGTTCACTAGCGGATAGCAAACAAGTGTAATGGGAATTATAAACTACCGGCTAGTTGACCTAGCGCGCTCGCATTTACTAGTTCGCGAGTGACTATCAACATGCTTAATTTTATTAGCGCTAGTTGAACGGAAACTCTCAGCAGATCGACTAGCGCTAGTGCACTAGCAGAGCACTCGCACGTGTGAATACATGAAGACATGCTTGTAAGTAGATTTAACCTGTCGTTGATATTTTTGAGTTTTACAGATATTAATTCGGATGTGGATTTTCATGATTATTTCCTCTGTAGTATTTTAATAATTAGATATTTGAAATTAATATGACTATCTCTGCTTTGAAAAAATAATCTCACTTGGGGGTCAAACCCGGGACCTTCTGATTGTCGGTCAGGTGCTCTACCAACTGAACTGGTGAGGTGATAATTTCAAAGCACAGACAACTGTTATATGTGTTATACAATTGCAGAACTCGTCTACAATATGTAATACGTTTTAAACAGCAAATTCTTTTTTGATGCTAAGTTGGTTCAGTTGACGAATCGTGCTATTTTAAAAGAATTACATATGGTAGACGAATTCTGCAATTGTCTAACACAGAAGGTCTCAGGAGGTGTCTACGTTTTGAAATTAGCACCTCGTTAGCTCCGTTGGTAATCAGGCAATCAGGAGGTTCTCGGTTGGACCCCAATGGGTGAAGTCATGTTTAAAAAGCGGAGATAGTCATATTAATTTCAAATCTCTAATTACGAACATTACTACAATGACAACACTCATGAAAGCCACATCCGAATTATTATTCAAAGGGGCCAGCTGAAAAGGCATGAACATTGAAATTAATACATAGTAATATAACACCAAACAACACAAGTAACGACACCTGGTGCATGAAGCGAATTGATTTGATGCTAAGTTGGTTCAGTTCACGTAACGTACTGTTTAAAAGGAATTACATATTGTAGATAAGTTCTGCAATTGTATAACACATATAGTAGTTCTCTGTGCTTTGAAATTATCACCTCGCTAGATCAGTTAGATCTACCCCCGCATGAGATTATTTTTTCAAAGCAGAGATAGTCATCTTTGTCAAATCCCTAATTATTAACATTACTATAAAGATCATATTCATGAAAATACTATCTCAATATGCAAAGGGCCCTCTGAAAAAGGTATGAACATGGAAATTAACACGTAGGAATACAAAATCAAATAAACCAAGTAACGATATCTGGCGGATAAAGCGAATTCCTTTGATGCTAAGTTGGTTCAGCTAACGAAACGTGCTGTTTAAAAAAATACATATTGTAGACAAGTTCTGCAATTGTATAATTGTATAACACATATAGTAATTGTCTGTGCTTTGAAATTACCACCTCGCTAGCTCTGTTGGTAGAGCACCTGACCGGCAACCAGAAGGTCCTGGGTTCTACCAGGACCTTCTGAAAAAGGTATGAAAAGGACCTGAAAAAGGTCCTGGGTTCTACCAGGACCTTCTGTCATTTTTTCGAAGCAGAGGTATTCATATTAATTTCAAATCTCAAATTATTAAGATTACTATAGCGGTAATAGTAATGAAAATCCACATCTGAGTTTTATTCAAAGGGGCGTCCTAAAAATGCATGATCATGGAAATTAATACGTAGGAATATAACATCATACAACACAAGTAACGACACATGGGGTATGAAGCGAATTGCTTTGATGCTAAGTTGGTTCAGCTGACGAAACGTGCTGTCTAAAAAAAATTACATATTGTAGACAAGTTCTTTATTTGTATAACAAATCTAAGAATTGTCTGTATTTTAAAAATATTGCGTCGCAACTCAATTGGTAGAGAACCTGACCGGCAACCAGAAAGTCCCGGGTTCGGCCCCCGGCTGAAGTCATTGTTTCAAAGCAGAAATGGTCACATCAATTTCACATTTCTAGTTATAGATATTGTTATTGTAATGTCTGAGAAGTTGAAGTGGAATTCTGATATTATAATAAAATATTTAAATATTTATTAAAATTATGAATATTTATGGATTGTGACGAATGAAAGTTATTTGAAAAGGGAAGCAGGAAAAGTTGCTTTCGAGCGAGTACTTCAACATCTTCAAGACGAGAGTTTCGAGAAATTTTCTCCAAACCAGTTAAAATCTAAAATAAATTCATTAAAGACGCTTTCCGATTGGAAGTGAACAAGATTAAGTAGTCAGGAAAAAGGGGTGCTCGAACCGATGATTTATACAAACCAAAACTAGCCTTGTTCCATGTTGCAGATAGTTTTTGGACGACGGTACTTGTTGGCAGAGAATCATCATTTAATTTGGTAAGTTTAGATTTTAAAATATTTACTTAAGACAAAATGTTGGACAGACCCCCTCTTCATCCAGTCAAAAAAGATTTGAAAATTAATTATTCAAAACAATGGTTGAACTTCTTATAGATTCAATATCTAACTTTAAATTTAAAAATATTATGTATGAGTTGACACATTTTTACTAATACTTGATTCGGGAAAACTATTTTTCAATAACATTTTGTACATTAAATGCTCCATATAATCGTACATAATCGATATAATCAAACAAAAGAAATGGTAAAAAATACATATCAAAAATATTTCCACTTTATGAACAAAAATTAGTGAACATTTTTGCCACACCATATTTCATATACTGGTCCTACGTTTCGCTGGTCCCACTTGTCCTACGTTTTGCTACATCTTGAATAAAACAAAAGTTGAACATCTTACTTTTGACTGTCACATTTTAAATCTTCGATTAAATTCAATTAGCACAATAGTGTTTAGGGTAAACTAAACAACATTAGTCTAACCCATGAATCCCCCACCTACACATACATCCCCCGGTCGCCACGTTTGCCTACGGCGCGGACAGCTTGGCTGTCCGCTTTGCCACGCGCTACGCCCGCTCTTGACTCATATTCTCTACTTATTGACTCTTAACTCTCTTTTCGGCAAATTTCTACGATAGTCTTGATCTTATAAATTTGTTCGCTTTGCTGCCGTTTTCGATATAATTTATCCCGACTACAACTATTGAGTCACTTTATCTTCGTGTCCGCTTTGCAGAAAATTGTGGTCCTTGGGTCTGACACTTGTTCAAGACAAGTGGCATTTCGTTGTTTAAAGCGGGAAAAGTGGTTAAAATTTTTGTTTTCCTTGCCGTCAATGCCTTTCGAGTCACTGTAAAAGCTCAATTATTCCATTTTTACGGCCTATGCTTGCAAATGATGAACCATCTTCATGACGCTAGATTGCATTAAACGTTTCATCTAATGTTAGCCACTTCTGGTTTTGAACTGCTTCGAAGTTGGTTCAGCAATTTTCGTCTGTTGTTCGGGAAAGCCCTCGCTTTGATGGTTACGTATAGGGATGTGTCGTTCTTTAAAGAACGTTTGATTATCGCGGTATATGTTTGGAACGCTATGGACCGCGACTTCATTTGAAAATAACTTGTTCCCATTGAAACACATAATATATAAAAATAAATAAATTATTTTTTATTTCGACTCAATACAATTTGTTTTTTCCGCCATCTCTTATTCGAACCTACATAATAATAAATTGAAAAAGATTTCTACTTAAAATGCATTACCATAGATTTCTACATTGAATGAAAGCAGCAAAAGATTATTTAGTAAACGCAAAGCAGAATGAAAGAGCAGCATGCATATTTTTATTCGTTTCCGCTCAATGTGCTACGCAAAATATCTGCTCCAAAAACAATTCAATTCCAAAAATATGCAGTTCTTTCTATGCGGTTCCATGTATCCAGTCAGTCGCGTGGTTCATTCTCGTTTATTGTTCAATATGCGTCTAGTATTGCTCCAGTAGAACGATAGACAAAAATATTCACATAAATATTTTCGATTGTTGTTCAGAACACCTTACCGCGTCGATTACAAAGCAATGATAGTAAACCGTTTTCAAACAGAACATGTATGTAGGAGGGTGATTGCGATAATAGTAATTATTATTCTCCTCGCTCAGATGACCTCAGATGAATGGAAATCTTTTTGATTTATACTGAGCCAATTAATTTGTAAATATGTATTTTTTTTTTAAATAAAATAGTATTTTTAATTAAATTAAAAATACGAAACAAAATTATTATTAATTTAATAATTAAAGTTACATAAACATTTTGATAGAAATTCATTGGTCTGTTTCTAATAGGTACTATTTTTTTTAATTCTTAAATTGATTTCCTGTAAGAAATTTTCGTAATATTTGTTTCATTAATATTAAAAAGCTAATTTCAAATAAAAATAACAACAATGCACACAATAAAATATAATGCACCGCAATACTAATTAATAAAAATGATTAAATACTTGATTTTATATTTTACATGTCAGTATGAGGAAAAGATTTACTATGTTTTAAACGGAAAGATAATACTTTATCACGGTTTCTTTAGGAAATGAAACGATCCATCGCCTTCCGAGCGTAGAACTTGAATTCCCATCACTAGTTACGCCTAGCTGATTAATTTTAAATTAGTACTGTAACGAATACATACTGTACAAAGCCTGAGAGCTGCATTACTGTAGTTCAAAATTACATATAATAATTTGGATGCAATATGATGAGCCCCTCTCAAAATTATAATGTTGGTATTGAAAGTTTGTTCTTTCGATAGAGAAATTTTGAGGAAAATTACTTGAGCAAAATCACAATTTGTTTAATTATTCTCAATGTACGTAGCCAAATCGTTAACTATAAAAAAAATAATGTTTTAGCCGCCTATCTCAAGTTTTGAATTTATGGCAAAACGTAAAATGGTGGATTTCCATCAGTCTATCTGAATCGAATTTACCGTTTGGTGACCTTCAAAATTATGAACCCGTCAAGCCGTCAAAATTATGAATATATATATTCATCGATTATATATATATATATATATATATATATATATAATCGATGAATATATATATATATATTCATCGATTTAAAACGTTCTACGTATTTCGATCCCCCTTCTCCAC
>WYDF02090955.1:0-10888 GCA_009867245.2 Adranes taylori | reverse complement strand
CGAGAATATTCAATAACTGTTCTCGCGCCTCTTTGCTTTTCGCGTCATCGGGGTTACACATAGTAATTATCATTTCGTATATATTATTTTATATATATATATATATATATATATATATATATAGAATAAAATTAAATTTGTCAATTTGTATTAAACTATAGATTATATATATATGTTAATTAATATGGAGCATGTTAATCCGATACAAATGAATACATACTAAATTTATGTGTTAACAACAGAACTACATACATTTATTCAAAGCACTGTAGAATTGTGACTTGAAATCGCAATAGATTCGAATGGGTTAAAATATTTTTCAAATTTACCTGTTATACCAATTACACTATTTCCCTTTATGTCTAAACTAATACTATCCAAAATTTTCTTCTCAAATAATATTAAATTGGCATTTTTAATTGATATTCTTGGATCAGATCCAATAATCATATTCCGTTTCTCTTGATTATAGCAGCTTATTTCTTCGGCCAATAGAAACTCTTTGGTTCGTTTCATTGCACATTTCGCTTCCGCTAAACTTGCGACCGTAAATGGAACAAGAATCGTTAGTACTAGACGTACTTCATTATAACATCCTAACATGATAAATACTTTCTCAGCGGTTATCACATTTCCCAAGTAAATGTACACAATGATACATAGATAGAATGATATCCGGAAATTGAAAGTTGCTATACACCAAATTATACATCTAAGATTAAATATCTTTAGAAGGTCTTTCATTTCTTCTCTGAAATAAAATTTATTTTTAATTTTTGTAATAATTACATAATTGTTTTTATTACATAAAAACCAAGTTATATTCATTAAATGGTTCGGAATTAGAAATCCATTGACAAAATATTCCTAATTTCGAAACATGTAACGGGTAGAGGATGAACAATGATTTGGTATAGATTTGGTTGTGACTACAGTAAATTCCTGCTATTACACACTATGTGGTAAAAGTGAAGATTCTATCATTTACAATAGTCTACAGCTTAAATCTTAAACAAATTGTTTTACATAGGAACATAGATTTATCCAACAAGCAGAGTAGAAGAACGGTACGATGCTCGTATTGTATATGCGAATTAAAGATCAAATTAATAAGAAACCAATTATAGGTGGACGCACGCTGTGTGTGTTGTATTGGTGTATGTGAGGTTAGCACATCTGTTTCCATTTACGTTAATCATGGCCGAAAGTTATAAGTAAAATATGGAAAAAGGTAATACAATGAAATATATTAGATGAATGAAACTTACCATAAGAATGGGAAATGTAGTGATAGATTTCAACGTAATTAGAGTAAGAATATAGCTAGCCGAGAAAGGATTTCAAAGCTACATAGAAACCACAGAGAATAGATTTTGTTAGTTACAAGGCAAGCCTTGCTGGTTTGAATTTTGAAAATATAATTATGAATTAAATTAAATAAAAGTCAGTATAAATTTCAAATAAAGTAATGATGAAATTAAAGTGTTGAATTTAGTATCGGAAATAAAATTAGGCATGAGGCATCGCAGTACATAGTAGTCGGTAATAAATTAAATAATTAAAACGTATTGGGAGAATAGATATCGTTGCAATGTCACAACCTTTATTAAGAAATTAATTATAATAGTTGTTCTTAATTAAGCAAGCAATCATCGAAAATTGCGAATCATATATGAGAGACCACAAAGAAATCCATTGACAAAATATATTAAATATAAATAAAGATAAATTAAATAATTATTTTGAATATGAAGTCTTCGATTAAATTAAACTGGCAAGCAACAAATTTATTTATTGAATTAAATAAAACTAAATTAAAATTCATTACGAAGATAACTGTGCATAATTATAAAATAAGTTTGTAAGAAACTACCAACAGAAATTGTAAGTAAATAATTTTACATTTATTTGAAAATAAAAGTAAAACTGTTTATTTCAATTTCAATGCCAAGTCAACACATTGGGGCTCCGCTCGCTCGGATAGGAGAAGAGAAATGATAGTCGAGTTTTCCTCGTCACTGGGAGTCTGCATCGCCAACGAGGGACGGATACCAACGTTGGTCAGGCGAGAGCAATCCTCCCTCATTGATTTGACGCTAGCTAGGTCCGAAACACAACGCAATATGCAACACTGGCGGGTGGACTATTAACAATCAGGTAGAGACCATCGTTACATCCGCCCATGGCATTACGCATCACTGTCCGAAGAAGCCAAGAACGCCCCTCCGGCAAACGTAGATTAAATTGTCCAGGAACTATTTCTTCCTGACAGAGAATTCTGCACAAAACTGCTCCAGGTATTCAACTTGATCCTCGGGACGTGTTTATTTCCTCGAATGTGGAAGAAAGCCACCTTTATTATTATTATTATTATTATTATCAAGCGGTCTCTGCGACATACTGCTTCATAGCACTGCAGCCAAATGGCTTATTGTACTTTCCTTGATCGTTTACTCTCACCAGTCTAAAATACCTCTGTCTTGTACCAGTTTCTTGCTGAGAGCTTTTTTGTAAGAATTCAGATTTAACTTTCGTTGCTCCAAATAGGTGCCAAAGGTTCACACTCACATAGGATATGTTGAGCTGTCTCGCCTTCACTCTACTCTTGCAGCGTGAACTCCGACTTTTTCCATGTGGTCCCTTAGCGATGCGTGTGTTGTTAACAGACCAGTTATCATTTTGATTTTATTCCTGCCAAGTTTTAGCAAATCTAGGGTTTTGTTCCCTACATGTCTTTCTTATAAAGCGCTTACTGTGTTGATTTCCTACTGATTTTGCCCAGCAGCCCATATGTTTTTGATTCGTCCAGTTTCGTCCAACTTCTCTGATGGAACTAGTGGAATTTCCAAAGGCAGCTCCGCACCAATGATTGGTGTGGTAGATGCCTTCTACGCTAATGCATCAGCTATCTCGTTGCCCACAATGGCATGGTGCCCTGGTGTCCATATAAATGTAATTGAGTTGGTCCTAGCTAGTTTGCACGGTGCATTTATGCATTCGTTCTTCAGTCCAGGCACGTTTCTGGTGTTGTTAAGCGCCTGAAGTGCCCCCTGACTCTCACTTACTCATCGCGATCAGAAGAAGCCAAGAACGCTGCTGAAAGGAACTCCAAACCGCCATCGAGGAGGATCATTGGGGACTCCCGTACAAAGTTGTCACTAAGCGTCTCCACAAGAAGCATGCCCCTCTGACAAACGTAGATGAAATTGTCCAGGAACTATTTCCTGACAGAGAATTCTACACAAATATGCTCCAGATATTCAACGTGATCCTGGGAACGTGTTCATTTCCTCGAATGTGGAAGAAAGCCACCTTGGTACTGGTTCCAAAAGACAAGGGAACAAGACCGTACATTGTTCTAAAAGAGTCCCTAAAAGAGTTCTAAAAGAGTTCCCAATATACTCGACAGGCTACTTTAAGCTATTTGTCGGCCTCGGTCCTGCAACCAGGCCTCGGAACTGGGCCAACTCTGTAGATAGTAATGTATGAGAGTCTACTTCGACTACCTGTTCCGCGGAGTGTTCAACTTTTTGCTTTTGCCGACAATGGTCCTGTTATAGAATAACATAAGCACGCTGCAAACCTTCACGCTGAAACGTCAGGATTGATTCAGTGTGAAGTGTATTCCAAAAGCTAAAACACCTCGTGAGCAACTTCGATTTCTGACTAAAAACGCGCTTGACGCATCGTGAAATGCCGTCGGTGCTGTTATATGGCGTTGAAGGCTGGACGTTTAGTATCTCCTTCATGAACGGATTAGAAGTATTCGAGATGTGGATGTACAGAAGAATCCTTAAAATCCCGTGGACTGATCACGCACCAATGTGGAATTGCTCCGAAGGGCCGGAAAAACGCAAGAAGTTCCCACAATCGTGAAAAGAAGAGAAGCTGCCTATTTCGGACACATCCTCGAAAATGATAAGTACAGCCTGCTATAGTTATCAGACGTGGACTCGGGCGGAAAATGTGGTCTTGGATAAGGTATCTTCGACAATGGCTTAATATCTGTGATGTAGCAACGTTGATCCGATGCGCACAAAATAGAAATGACTATTCCATGATGGTCGCCGACCTTCTGTAAGTAGATGGCACCAGAAGAAGAAGTAATAGAAATGATTTTAAATGTTTCACCTGAACGCATTTTATTACATAGAGGCGACAAATTCCTGTCTTGACTCAAGCCGACTAAAAGTTGTTTGCGAAAAAGTAAAAACTGCTCATAGAGTTATAATGGAATGGAGAACGAACAAGCTTTCAGTATTAAGGAGTTTGAATGCAGCAGGCAAAATATTATCACCACTAATCATATTCAAAGCTAAAGTTATACGGGACTCGTGGCTATCGAAGGGTGATCGTGGAATATCTTATGCTGCAACCCAAACAGATGGATGGAAACTGAAACGTTTTCAATTATTTTCAACGAACTTTGTGATTTCAAAAGAAAAAAGCTGTAGCCCTAGAAATAGGCGTGTAGGAAGAAATAGTTATAAAAGGATTACCTTCTCACACAAGTCATCTCCTTTAATCAATGGATTTGTTCGTTTTAAAACCTCTGAAACAAAAGTACGATCAGGCCATTTTAAAACGCATATATCTTTTATGTATGGAAAGACTTGAGTGAAGGAGTTATCAAAAATATATTTCATAACGCAGGGCTATATTCGTTTTGTAACAGTGCATATCCAGTAGATACATATTGGAACGATAGAAATGGCTACAAACTTAAAACGCTAAAGACTTCAACGTCTAAAGTTCTAATAAATAAATTTTTAACCAAAACTGGCCTTGAATAAATGAATGCGTTAAATTAATGAGATCCTCCTATATAGATTCACAATAGTTAAACTCCACGTTTAATAGATAGACAAACTTTCCTGTTAATCACCCATGAGCATCTTAGGATTTATTCATTCGATTCTACAAAACGTACGTCGATAGTAGCTTCATGAAATACATTCGTTTCATTTCCCTTATCTGATATCCAGCTATGCAGCTGGGAAAAAGCCCAGTCGTTAATCCCCGATTTGATTTGGCCTTGATATCGCAAAACAATTTCACTGCAAGATAATTGTTCTAGTACTTTCCTGAAAATTCTCGACTTTAAAGCAGGAGGGAAATAGACAGTTAAAGATGTAGTGTTTTCGCAGCCGTTAGCTTTTGCGAGCAGGGATAATCCCCTCTTTTTTTTTACGCCGGCAGCAGTCCATTTAGGGTCTTCAAAAAGATATGTAAGGCTACCTCATTTGAGTTTAGGCGATTCCGTTTCCAATTTCCAAGTATAACTTCACGTCACTTAGTTCTGTGAAATTGGTTTTTAAGCGCTTTTACTCTTTTCCCTAGTACTTGTGTAATCTTCAAGAAAGAAAGTAATTACGTTCGTGTTTTTAAATCGCTAAAACACGAACGTAATGTAAGCATTAATCGAACGTAAGCGAACGTAATTATTTTGTTATTATATTTCGTTTTGACTGTTGCAACTTAAAAATACAGTACATTAATTATTAGGAGCAAATAATTAACAACTATTCAATTAAATAACTTTCATTTTTCTATAACGTTCTAACAAGTTCAAGTGTTATTTCTATGTGACAAAAAGTATATACTCGTACGTTTGTGTCGTATGTAAACAGCACAGTTGAAAAATAAATCTATACTCACGTACAATAAATAATTATCCCACAATTTATTATTTTCTATATTTATTATTATCAATTTATTATTATGAGATCTAATTATACTTATTCAAAGAATAAATCCTCTTGTTTTACTAGGGAAATTAGATATTTATTTTCATATAAGTGGGACTTCATTGTATAGATGTCAATATTTATTTTAATAGAATCAAAGTGAATGAATATTTCTTTTGTTGAACTTGCGCATTAATTGACCCTCTAAATCAAATTGTCAAAGTAAATAAATAATTAATTTGTGGAAATCGATTATTTCAGATAGGCGGTTTTATTTCTCTTAGTGTTTATCATTGTTTGTGTTAGGTAGTGATTTAATTCCTAAAGTCAGGGACCGAACTTGCTCCTCTAAAGCTGCTTCACAGCTTATAAATAGGCAAAGGCCTTATATTTTGCACCACTTCGCCCCACTTTAGCAGAAATTAAACCTACAGTCTCTACTATCGTTTAAGTGTTAGAATATTTTGTGATCCCATAAAAATTGGTAGTTTCACAACGAAGAAAGTATTTGGAAACTAGACTAATTCCATGTCCTCTCAATTTTAGGTTCGACAATATGATCCTGAAACTCTGTAAAGTTTTCAATTTTAACAGAACAACAATGCAGCTAGCTACGTTATCAGATGGAAGCCAAAACCTAACTGTCGACAATAAAAGTAAAACAGGTTAAGAAATTTCTTTTGATTCCATTCTTCTCTGGCTTATTAAGTAAAATATAATGCAAATATGACCGAGAAAAATTGGGATTGGCTTAGAAAGTTTTTGTAAAAAATGTTATGGCCTATAAATATATAATTACTATATAATAAAAACATTAATTAAAACATTACTTTCTGGCCAGGTTTATTAAGTTTGTATAAAATTTCTCCCATGTATACAGTTTCAATAATTTTATTGACGCTAAAACTTCTTGAATCCTTCTAAGTCTAGTATCCGTTTTCTCGGAGGTTTGTAATCTGTACAACATATTTTTCCTTGCGAGCCACACTGAAAAAAAAAATACTAAATAACAAATAAAAATAAAAAATACAGAGAATATTATAACAAGAAAATCTGTCCTTATTCTAACTTACTTCTATGATATATAGTTTTGCCCCGTTGATGCTTGTAAATAATTCAGGATCGCTAGATTTTGTAAAATGTTCTTATTGCGTAAGCAGTTTGTTTGCTAGATAAATTAATTGAATAAGCAGTCAGTAACGGGCAATTTATCGTTGATTAAACTCTATTGTGTCTAACTAAATCTTAAACAAATTCTTTTACACACATCCAATGCGACCTACCCATGTAGCAAGCGTAGTGAAGGAACGGTGTGACGTCGTTGTCAGTGTTATGTTGATAAATAGATCTGGTTAGTAATCAGTCAGTAGTAAGTGAAACCGTACTGTACAATACCGTATAATTATAAGTAAAGAAAAGATATCTGATTGGATTTACATTAATCATGGTGATAGCAATTAGAAAAAAGGTAGTTCACAGGCTAATACTTTAGATGAATATAATTTACCATAAAAAGGGGTAAAGTAGTGAGAGTAATCTTGGTAGGAACATTAACAAGCCAAATAAAGTAATAAAAGACACACATCTCACACCAGAGTGGACAGTCGGTAATAAGAAATTGTAAGTTGTAGAATGAATCCCTGTCAGTCAGCGTTTTGAAAAAGCTGACTACGGGAATACTGGAACACTTTTTCAGACCATATTCAGGCAGTATTCAGAACATATATTCGTCATAACACGGGAATGGTTTTTCAACACGGGAATGCGGAAATATGGGAACACAAATTCAGATGATATTTAGACCATATATTCGTAATAAGGTCTAATCTGATCTGACCGTAGGCCACAGTAGTAGCAGACCTCAGGCCGCCGCAATTAGACCATGCCGCTGGCCGCTGCAAAGTTATGGCAATCAAACCATTCGCGGCGAAGTGGCAGCAATTAGGTCATTTCGTTGGCGGTATTGCGGACAGCTGACCTGTCCGCGACGTAGGAAAATATGGGGACTAGGTGCGAGGCAAAACAACGTTGGCGTGATCAGATAGTTTATAATATATACATACAATCGTACGCAATAATTCATATAAATTGTTTCAAATCGGCTGAGCTATTCGAAGCTGATGCAATGATTTGGAGCCCTGGTTTTCATTAACTAGTGCAGTGATGCTCGGTGAAGTAGCGGGTACTTTTGGCGGTTTCCACGAATTCCAGAAATACGTATTTACCCTTAGTTTCAGTTTTTAAGCCAATTTGAACATCCTTAGTATGAATATGCAGTTTTCTAAATAATTATTTCACTCAACTAATAGTTACACTTCAAAAAGTAGTACTATCTACAGATATCTTATTTAGTTTGAATTCTTTGACTAAATTAAAATGATTAGACACTAAATTAAAATGATTAGACAACAAGTTTATTTATTTAGATTAATTAAAATTAATTTAAGTGAATTAATAAGGTAACGGTGCGTAGTTCTAAAATAAATTTGTGATGGTAGGAACGACAAAAACTGTAAGTAAAATAATTTTATAATAAATTTGGAAATTTATTGAACGTCATGCCTATTAATCTATCTGCACGTAGTAATTGAATAAAAATATTATTTTATTTTATTATTTTGATGAGGCATTATTTATTTTCAATATATGAAGAATTATAATTTTGTTCACATGCACGCATATCCTAAACAAAACAAGATTATTCATCCGTTTTATTCAAAGATCCTGACTAAGAAAGTCGATTGACTAAGAAAGTTGATAGGGTTGCGCATAGTTTTATTTAATTTATATTTGATCTAGTAGAATTAAATAAGAAAGTACTCTTAACCTTACCGATAGTAAAGTCTAGCGTTTTTATTTTAAACAGTAATTGTAACCTAGGGATTATAACATAATTTAGTTGTAGGTAAATTCGAGTGAGTATTGAAGTAGATAGCATAGTGTAGTTATTGTACAAAGGGATCTCGTAGTGTAAAAGGATATTACTATGTACCCCATTAAAAGGATTTTGTCTTGCCAGTCATGCTGAGAGTAGAATCATCACTCAAATTAAAGCGTGACAATATATTGCAGCGTTGCTTGAAACATTTATTTATTGGATTTTCCACTTGATCAAAACTAAATGAATAAACACTTTCTGACTTTATAAAAAAAATGTTTACCTAAAAAAAATGATTTATTCTGATCACAAATTCGTAATCACAAGCTACTAGTTAAAACAGTTGCTTCGGATATAAATATTAAAACAAGTGTAAGTGTAACATTCATGAATGAATGTTTGATGGTTGAAGGTATTTTACCAGAATATTTGATACAGGGAAGAGCCATGGGATGATAACCACGTTTAGGTGTGGAAGCGAGGAAGGGAGCAATAAGTATTGGATGAATGATAGGAAAATAAGTTCCAGAATATGTGGGAAGGAGGAAGAAACGTGAGACTATTGGGTGTGTGCATGTGAAGAAATATTGTGGGCAGATGAACAAAAGATGGTAGAGGTTAATTGTAAATGCACAGGAATTTAGCCTTTCGCCTCTGAAGTCTTTACTGACATTGATTTTTTACCATCATTGATGACAGATGGTGTGCAAGAAGTTGTTTCTAAAGAAAATATTACCAACAGATATACGTAATCGCCAGTGCCTTCCACTAGCCGCACATTGACTGCAACTGAACTAGTGCCGTCAACCTGCACGACAGAGTTATTCAAACAGTTGTCAAAATTTTCTAACGCGTTAAAAAGCGCTTAGAAACGCGGGCTCCAGAAACTCAAAAGAGCGAGATTTTAACGTCTTCACCATAAAAAAATCTAGAGGATAGACAGAAAGGTAAAAGCAATAAGGAAAACGAAGCTAGAAAATAAAAAATAGTTCCTAAAAAGACGTTGAAGACAAAGAAATATACTCAGTGTTTCCAAAGATGATCGAGGAAAAGAGACTGAATGCATCATATGTAGAGAAACTTTTGAAGAAGAATGGATTCAGTGCTATGAATTCAAAGACTGGGACCATGAAGAATGTGTTGATTTAGATGCTTCAGATATTCATTATTATTGTGATGTTTGTAAGACCAAGAAACGATTGGGTCACCATTGATTACTGTGTTCGGGGCTAACCGCTATCTTTTGTGTTACCAAAAAATTAAAGCCAAAGTATTTTTCATATATTTTGTTAAAAATGTTTGCTATGATTAATTAACATAATTGAGGAAGAGTAAAATAAAGACCGCAAATTTGTTTACTGTATTTTTATTTGCAATTCATTTAAGTATCCGGGGCTACCCGACTTTCTCCATTATATATATATTTTAGGGCGTGTTATAGAAACTGGCACCTATGTCAACAGAAATGTATCTATTATGTATCTAGTAAATTTATTATGTATATTTACTTTTCTAGTGACATAGTTGCCAGTTTCTATAACATGCATTAAAATATATATGGCGGAAAGTCGAGTAGCCCCGGACAGAAATAAATTGTAAATAAAAATACAGTAAACAAATGTTCTGTCTTTATTTTAGTCTTAGAATTAAACTACAAAGTTTTTCAATCATATTAATTAAAATTTAGTAATCACAACTAACATTTTTAACAAAATGTGTGAAAAACACTTTGGCCTTAATTTTAGCCAACACAAAAGATAGTTGGTAACCACGATCATAATACTTAATGGTGATCCAATCGTTTCTTGGTTCCCCAAAAAACAAGAAGCGAAGAAGAAGAAAAAACAAAAAAACCCGAGGAGATAGCACCCGCCCGGTGCATCGACCCACCAATTCCCGTCCTACCTGAGCAAAGGAGCCAGAACGATCCGGCACTCATCAAGGCATTTTTTGGTCATCAAGGCATGTCCATCATTGACCATATAGTGGTCACGGAAAAATTCATACAAAATGTAAATTCCGAATGTTTTTCTGGAACGTCAATAACTTCAGATCACTACCCTCTGCTAGTAAAGTCTTCTTTTGACTCAACGCCACCTCCTACGCCTTCACGGATATTAATTCGCGACTTCCAAAATGCCAACTGGCACCATTTTCTACAAAAAATTGCACAAAACACTCCACTTAACATCGATATTGGGAACGCAACTCAAATCGACTTAGTTGTCGTCAGCCTTACTAACCTAATTCAGGAGTCAGCTTCCGAGAGCATTCCTATAAAATCAGTAAAACTTAATAGGCACCCACTTCCACCAAGCATTGT
>WYDF02090944.1:0-10889 GCA_009867245.2 Adranes taylori | reverse complement strand
TAAGTTATGGTGGATCCAGTAGTCAATAATTGATAATAAATTAGATCATTCTTTTAAGTATGAATTTTACGTGTAAGGTAAATTAAATTATAAGGCAACAAGTTTGATTATCGAGATAAATTAAAATTAATAAATCAGGTCACTGTGCGTGAATATAAGAAATAATTATTGAATAACCAAGATCATGTTCGATATTTCAAATTCCTAAAATGTATGTTGTAAAAGGAAATTAATCATAATAGAATGTTCAACGGAATATTATAGTTTTACTAATTATTATCAATCTCTAGATAACATCAAAACAATAGTATGAGCATTTAAATTAATATGTTACAAATTATTAGAGTATTTGCCTGGTAAACAAGCGGCGTCACCTGGCAATGTCAGCAATCGCATTTAATCATAATAATATTTTATCTTTTTTATCTATAAAATTTTAGTGATTAGCTCAAACATAAATAAAAATTCGTAGACGTGATCGCCACCTCATCTTTCATATACTGGAAGTCCAACGTTTCGATTTATCTTATATAACACAAAGTTGAATCTTTTAATTTTCACTGTCACCATATAAGTCGTCTATTAAATCCAATTAGCACAATAGTTGTTTAGGGTAAACTAATCAAAATAAGTCTAACCTATAAATCGCCTACCCTATAAATCGTCTACCTATGAATCTCAGGGTCCCCATATTTGCCTAGTAGCTCCGCTTTCCGTTTTGCCGCGGCCCAGGGCCGCTCTTAACTCACTGTTTTCCAGTATTAGCCTATGGCGCGGACAGCTCCGTTGTCCGATTTTCCATGGCTATAAGCGCTATTGACTCTCGTTTCGACTAATTTCTAAAAGAGCTTCGCACGCCAGACTGCCGTGGCGTTCTAAATTCATCTCTGCAAGAATTCGCTTACCCATTAATTCCCTGGTTCCCATATTTGGGGCGGCCTGCTGCAGTTTTATCTGACTTTTTCCCCACCGGGGGTTTTGTGTCACTTCTTCCCGCGTCCGCTTTGCGTAAAAGTGAGGTCCCTGTGTTCTACACATGTTTCCCAAGTTTTACTTTTGTAACTTTCATAGGCACTGAGATATTTAATGTAGTACAATAGCCGTTTACGAGAAAATTGATTGCAAACTTTACAAAACAAAAACAGCCTGTAAATATGTTAAATTGTAATTTTACAAAAAAAAAAATTCAAATATAATTGCACGAGCTTCTGGTACTCTATACAATAGAGTTTATTCAAGTATACTGCCTTTTATACCTCCTGAGATATATCGAACAGATTGTAACAGTTTAAACGTGGCAAGGTCGCGTTCTATATCAGTTTCATGCATGGCAGTAATTTCATTCGACGCATAATACAAGATACTATATGTGATCAAAATTTCAGAGCTCTAGTTTAAAAACTGAATATCTGAATAAACTGAACATTTTGAACCCCTCCCAAAATTATAATGTGGACGCTATAATTTAGGCCTTACATGTATATATGACTGTTGAATGTCGGTTGCCATGGCGACACGTTGCGAAATTTTAAGTTATTAAGGGTCATATCTTTGAAGCAATAAGAGTAATTTACATCACGTGTGGTATCAATTTAAATAGAATCATAAGGGCAATTGAAATATCTAAAAATATACAGGGTGTTACTAAAAAGGTTTTTGAAGCAAAATTTATTGCTCAAAATCAGTTCAGTATATTCAGTTGTTCATATTGGTACAATTGAGGCTTCTTACACGTTCATATGCTCCCTGAGTTTCTACCTTTCATAGGAACCAAGATATTTAGAGCAGAAAAATTTTGTTCAAATTACTCCGACACTTTTTTTACTCCACTTTTTTTAGCCTCACGTAGTACCTTAAATATTAAAAAGGCTTTCGATACAAGAAATTTAAGAATAATTACTGCGAAACTTTTCGAGACAATGGACCGTAAAAATTTCAATAAAAAACTACCTGTATATATGTTAAATTGTGATTTTAGAATAACATGTTTCAATTAAAATCGAAGGGGCTTTATGTAGACTATAAAACATAGTGTATTGGAATGTCCTATGTTTTATAGTTTTTGGGAAGTTTTAACGCGGCAACGTCGCGTTCTCTAGAAGACATAGACAACGGACTTCATAATACGGGCCACTGTATGTATGCCAAATTTCAGCCTTCTAGTTTAAAAACAGATTTTTTTGTGGAAAGACAAAATGGCGCATTTCCACCATATTGCATTTATAAAAAATGAAAGAAAGACTTTTGCGGAACACTTATGTGTATCTGTGTACCAAATTACATGCAAATCGGTCAAAATGTATATACACAAGAACGGGAGGGCGGGTAAATTTAAATGCAGGATAAGTATAACGGGCAGGGCAGGAACACTCATAGAACACTACCAGTTATAAAAAAACTTCGTGAGTGGATCTGTTATTGTCACCTGAGTCACCAAAACTAACCCCGTCAACGAAATTTAGCATTGGATGTACTCGAGCGAACGAAAACAGTAAGGGATGACTAGTAGTTACAGTAACACCCGTGAACATGTGTCTCACTGTAGCTTAAACCTCTAAAACCATGAACTTAAGTTAACGTTAGCCGTACTCTAGAAAATGGGATCGTAAGAAAATTGCTATCAGTTATAATAACACCCTCGTTAACGTAAATATTATTGCAACCTGAGCCACTAACACTAACCTCGTGAATGTATATCAGCGTTAGAGGCACTCTAGCAAATAGAACACAGAAGAGGAGACCACTATCAGTCACAATAACACCCTCGTGAACGTACGTAGATTCTATCGTATCTTGAGCACACATTACCCCGTGAACGTAAGTCAGTATTACATGTACTAGTGAATAGGAGATAGGTCGGCGTGATGGGAAAAGGAGAGACAAAGCTATTGAAAATACAAGCAACTAAATAGCAGAGTAAGATATATACATTTCTCATAACAAACGTGGTATACTCTCTGGAGACTGTCGCTGGGCTGCTGGTATGTCTTTGTGTGATAGCAGTCTTTGTGTGTTCATCCACACATCTTTCTCCATCTTTCTCCGTGACATGGGCCATTCATTCGATTCAATATACCAACCGGAGTTTGCACACAGCCATATAGCAGCGAACTTTTGTGTGAAAACCACAGCCAAAACAACAGCAATGTATGCATGTTTCTATTCCGCTATTCCCAAATTTCATACATGCATAATAAACAATAACACGTCATACAGCCGTAAAACGCACGAACATACATGCATCCCGTGGACATACGTGCTAACACACTTCACTCGATGCCGGACCATTCACTCATTGTTCTGTATATAAGCAGTTCACTAATGTAAATAGATAGGCCTCGAAATTCTATCCGTTTCTATATGTAGCATACACGGAGTTTATACATTCGTTTATACATACATTCGTTTAGGTGATATAGCGCCACAGAAAAATTTGTTTCTTTAATACATTAATAATTTTGTTTATCTTTCAAGAGAAAATACATTTTAATTGCCAGCGATAATAATAATATCTATTTACATACTTAAATCTTTTCGAAACATGGATCAAATAAAAATAATAGTTTTTATTTTTTTGTCAGGCATATTACAGGGGTAACGAAGTATATGGACAAAGACAGGTATTCATTTAACAGTAAAAGCGTTTCTATGTAATAATGTAGTCAGTCGGTGCATAGGGTTTCTAAAGATCATTCGGTGAATAGTTTTCATCCGAAATCTAAGACTCTTTTATCTTTACAGTAACAGACACTATTACAATAGATATGAGAGCGGCTGTTGATGTATACGTAAGCGGCGAATTTAAAATGTGTCACGAATAATGATGTCGCGTTTGATTTGACACTGTTAAACCATAGCCGGAAACACTACATTCTGATGGAAATCTCTTTCATGCTCAACTGTGTCATGTGATTCTTCTGTTCCCAAAATACGTATATTGTGACGATTTACTGCGTCAGTTAAATGAGAAGTGGCTTTATCACTAAAAATTAAACGTGTAATCACTAGATATTGAACATGCAATAAATGCTTTGCCTTCTAACATCTCAAATTCCATTTAATTCCTTTTGTTATCATTAGTAAATCTTTCAAAGAGTTCTTTGGAGAGTCTATATAACTTTAAATGTAAACGTTTTCTTAGCACACGCCAGACAGTGGATTAACGAAACACAACCTCAACGCTAACTAGACTTCCTGACTTCTACAGGCTCTTCTCAAAATTTGTGATCATCCTGAACTTATTTATATAGAAATTATAAAAATCACTATCAAATATTCTTAGGAATCGCTTTTCACAATTACGCTGCTCTATTACAACCGAATTTGTTTTGGCGAACTTAGCCGTGATTTTGCTTGAGAAAACAGAACTCATGTAAATGAACAAAAACTTTTCTGGAAGAATGGAGCGACTAAAGCGCCCCAGTACCAGCCATTCAAAATTTTGTCTTCAAATGGTCACTAATTCGTTCCATTACGAGATTTGTGAACTAAAATCGGTTCACTCTTTAGAAATAAATAAATAAATATACTTTCACTGTATAATGTATCATACAAAATTAAAATAAATTTGAAAGTGTAGTGTTCCCTTTGAGTATTAATGCAATGTGGCAGTTCCGATGCTATAACTCATTGACATTTTAGTCTTGTAATTAATTTTAATGCCCATTCCGCTTACTGTATTCCAAATGTCGATTGCATTTGATAATGAATTTAATTTTAATAGCAAACAGCGTGGGATATCATAAAAACTATAAAGATCTATTTGGTTTCTAACTGGTAATCATAAATATTACTGGATGGTGCGATATGTAGCATAAACAAAATTATTACAAACTTTAGATTTTGAAAGATTTTTGCCATTTACAGATATTATTTATACCCTAGTGAGTTTGTTAAATAATTGAGATAGGTAGTCGGAACCAAAAATTTCTAACAAATATAACGTTTGAAAATATAATTTCTCATAGTAGGTTCTTTCTCAAATTAAAAAAGTATTGTCTGCAGTTTGCCACAGTTTTTGTTGAACTTATCCTTTTGATTCATCTCAGAAATGCCTACACATAGAGGAACTGGGACAGATTTTAGGAAGACGACCAGATTGCGATTACGGATTAATGATCTAAGAATTGCGACATGGAACGTCCTCAGCTTGAATCTAGTGAGAGCGTTTCGGAATCTGTCGAAGCAACTAAAGGAGCATAATATTAACATCGCAGCTCTACAAAAAATACGCTGGAGAGAGAACACAATCTCCGATAGTACAGATTACTCTATCATCTCTGCAGCGCCAGCGACACAGGTTATCTTTGAGCCGGATTTATGGCCCACTAGAAAAACAAAGCGGCAGTTCTGAATTTTAACCCAATCTGAAAATATTTAATTTGACTGTCATTAGCGTTCATGTATCTACCGAAGATATTCAAGATGACAAGAAAGAGGACTTTAGATCCAAGTAGAATGGGCGTATGAGAATACACCCGAGAACGACGTCAAATTAATTCTAGGGGACATGAATGCCAGGGCTGGTCGTGAAGAAACCTTCAGGCCGTGCTTTGGGAGCCACAGTCTCCACCAAGAGTGCAACGTTAATGGAATCAAACTTGTCGACATTTCTATCGCGAAAGATCTTTTAATTATCCGTGAGTCAACATGGCAATCACCAGATAGAGTAACAGCCAATCCAGAGAAGATATACCACGGATATATTGCACGATAGGGCATCTAGAGGGCCCGACGCAGTTACTGATCACTACATGGTCTTGATCAAGTACAGACAAAAGATCTCTACCTCTCTACGGCAAGGAACAGCAGAATCGAAAGCATCAAGCAGTTTAAAATCACAAAAGAGACGTTCGAGTATAATTACACTAGGAGGAACGGATTATTCGACGTCAACTGTGAGAGAGGGTGAGCGACCAAAATAAAGTTAGAAAGAAAATATTGCAAGAGACACAAGAGCAACCAGATTAATTACAACAGCCAGAGAAGAGCGGTTAAGACTTTGTGCAGAAACAAAAAGCGGGAGCTTAAGAATGGAATTTTTTTACGAAGTAAGTGACTGACACGACCAAAAATATGTGAGGGAACTGTATGAAAGACTACTGAATACTAATGCAAACATACAAGACACTCAACCTTTCGAGCTGGAAGACGACACACACGAGCACGGGTCAGAGCCTACTTGGAACAAGGTAGAAAGGGCTTTAAAGGAAATGACCAATCATCGCGCCGCAGAAGAAGACAGACTCCAAGCAGAAGTGTTGAAATATGGAGGAGCGAAACTGACGGATGTACTACCTTACTAAAAAGATTTCGTCAAGAAAGAAAATGCCAGAGGAATGGAATATATCAGTTACTGTACCTCTAATAAAAAAGGCGACACGATGCATTGCGGAAACTATAGAGGACTATCGTTGCACAACGTAGGGTGCGAGATCTTCACTGAAGTTCTCAACGATAGATTAAAGGCTTATACAGAAGCTTCTATCGGGGAATACCAAAGTGGGTTTAGACCTGGAAGGTCGACGATAGATCAGATCTTACTCTAATCCAGATTGTGAAGAAGTGTTATGAATACAACGTAACAGCCCACCAGCTATATGTCGATTTTATACTCCCTACGACAGTGTGTATCGCCATCAGCTTTACCACGCGATGCAGGAACTCGGCATACCACTGAAACTGAGATATTTCGTACAAATAACGTTGCTCCATACATAGAGCAGAGTCAAAGTACATGGAAAACTTTGGAGGGCTCATTATTGGGTACTCTGTTCAACATCGCCTTGGAATCTGTCATCAGGAAATTACCAACAAACCCGGGAGGCACAATATATAAAGAACATCCCAGAGCCTCGCCTTCGCTGACGAAATATATGATAAACAATAGGAATACAATAAGATGGCGGAACACTGAGAAATTCAATAATTACCAAGGGATGGATGTATTCAAATATTTGGGAGGCATCCTAATACACGGAACGAAGTACCCGACCAAATCGAAGCAAAACTAACGGTCGGAAACCGATACTTATTCGGCTTCCAGAAGCTACTTACGTCTCACTTTGTCTCAAAAAAATATTTGACTTTTGGTGTATGAAACCATTATCAAGATAGTAATTTTGTAGGGCTCAGAAACGTGTAATGTCAAGGAGAAAGCGGAGAACATACTGTGCGCCTGGAGGAGGAAAGTCCTTCGCAAGATTTTTGGTGCTGTACAAGAGAACAATGGATGTTGAATAAAGAACTGGAAAACCTCTGTAATGTTCCATTAATCATGTCAGACATCAAGGCAAGAACACTACATTGGTTTGAACACGTTTGATAATTTGAAGAACTTTTTTCGCATTCGCTAATCTCCAGAGAGTGCCAAACAAGTTTATAACTCAAGATCTACAGGAAGAAGATCCTTGTAGTTCCATTCGTAGGCCCAAAAGAGGAATTTTTAACTATTCCAGCTAGGTGTGAAAAGATTGAATGTAAATTGTAAAGAGGAATTTGTGGTATTTCCATAGCAGTTGGGAGAAGGTGTTTTTATTGCAGGAGCGTTGGTATGTCCGAAAGAGAACCAAGTGCCATCAAAAATACTTAATTCAAATGATCATGAGGTGATGATACGTAATTATAAACCACGAGTTGAGTTCAGTTCCATTAGTAGGTCCAAAAGAGGAATATTTAACTATTCCAGTTAGGTGCGAAAGGTTGAATGTAAGCTGTAAAAAGGAATGTGTGATATTTCCATAGCAGTTGGGAGAAGTTATTTTTATTGCAGGAGTGTTGTATATCCGAAAGAGAACCAAGTGCCATAAAAAATACTTAATTGAAATGATCATGAGGTGACGATACGTAATTATAACCCAAGAGTTGAGAACGCACAAAATTTTCATATAGACAAACATATAGAGCCACTGTGTGTAACGACTACAGCTAGTATAGCGTTAGACAAAATATTTTTAGATTTGCTAGGGCCATTACGAGCAGATGAAAATAAAAATAGATATGTATATTCTTTCGCTTCAGTGTGAATTGTCCATGTTTGTGGAATGTTATGGCATTCCAGACAGAGTAAGTTGTGTCTTTATCTGTTGTTAGATCTTGCAGATAAGTGCTAATTGACTCTTCTTTGAGTTTTGAGATTTCGCTTCTCAATTTCTGCGTTTTGTTGTTTAGGATGCTGTTATCAGAGGGATTCCTAGATTGTTGCCATCTTCTTCTAATTTTTCGTTTTCCTTTAACCAGGTTTCTGAATTCTACAGGATAATTTAGTCCTTTGGTTAGGTGAGTAATTTCTTTAGTATTAATCTAGGCAACTGGTTGAATAAGTCTGGTGCAATTTTCAGCTTCTTCCTCCGGTTGTGTCACTGTTTTTAAATTAATGTTCAAGTTGATGTTTTATTGAAGATCAATACGAAAGCTTTCCCAATCGGTAGTTTTATTGACAAGAATAGGACGTACTGTTCTTTTAATTATCTCAAGATCGATGTGGAAGAAGTTTTCTTCCACATCGATGAAGTTAGGAGGTACTTTGCTTGCGATGAAGAAGTCCAATAAATCTGGTATTTTATTAGGATCAGTGGGCCAATAAGTAGAATGAAAGTTGCAATTCCATTCCTGGATGGCTTTTCTTAATTCACTGCCTTTAGTTGTAAGGACAAATAAATGTCCTTTTTAAGAATACATCTGGGAGGACAAGAAATAGCGCCACCACTAAGTTTTTGTTTGATAGAATTATAAGAAGCATATAAAATACGGAGGTAAAAAGTGTTTCTCTTTTCTTGCGAGATAATGATTCGTAATTTTTAAAACTGTGGAACCAACTTCTAACTGATTTTGAAGTGGGTGGTTGTTTACATAAAACTTCCAAAACCTACTATGATTAAAAAAACTACTTAAGCAAATTGATGTTTTGTTATGTAATTTCTACTTTGCATCTGTTATTTTAAAAATGAATGACTCAGTCATTTGCTAACCATTTTCTAAAATCCTTGAATCGCTGTATAGATGAAAGTCAGTTATTGCGAAGTAGAAAAAATATATACTGGGTGTTCCATTAAAAAAAGTCAACAAAAAGATTATCAAAAATTCGTGACGTAATCGATAGAAAAAATGGAATCTATTCAAACAACCGCATATTTCTGTCCTGAACGTTTAGACGTTATAGGCAGTTAAAATAGGGGAAAAGATAAGTGGATTCCCAGTATTGTTAAACGATGCACGCGTTCGATTATAATATATAAACCATATTATGAAAAACAGTAAAAAAGAAAAAACATTCAAGGTGATAAATCAAGAAATACCAAAGATGTTTAATATTTTAGTGCACGGGTAATAAACAATGGTTGACGTGTAACACATGTGACAAGAGGAATATAAAATGTAGTGTTTAGAACTTAAGGAAGAACATTCTACAATATATTATGATAGATTACAATTCACCATGTAACTATTAATTATTATTAATTTATTCATCATTTTACTGAATTGCATTATTAAATGTCATGTACAAACATGAAGAAATAAATTGTATTGTAAATAAAACGAATTAGTTTACTTAATTTAATTTCATCTACGAACCAAACGTAGCTTTATCAAAACATGTCGTTAAATGTTTGCGACGTAAAAGCTTCTGAATTGGTACAGTCAATTTTGCGACGAGATGTCCGGTGCTTGGGATAATATACTTTTCTTAATAAACTTCGAACCTTTTAAATCGATTTTTTTTAGTTAATAATCATCTAAAGATTATTCTAATAGCAAATTCATGTGGTCAGTAAATTTTTGTTATGCAAAAATCATTTCAATCTATAAAATGTGATAAATAATTTAACCTTTATTTGCGTCTTATTTACATAATGAGTAACAAATAATTTAAACAGCAAAAAATTAAATTAACGCAAAGAAATCCTTCCATACCCATATAATTTCAACGTTATTTCTAGGAGGCTTTTCTCCTTTGTCCTAATTCGTATTAATTGAGGCAAAAAAAAAATTAAACTTCATTTCCTCAAAGACACAACTCCTAAATTACCAAAGACAAAACATTTTTTCCTCAGACTGTCATCATTAATCGCCAAACGGAGACCATATTTCTTCCACATTCGCTTCCGTCTTATTTTAGGCCGTAATGGATTTAATATTAAAACTGCGTTTATATTATACATAAACATACATAAAATTATTATCATCAAATCATTAATATTCTTAAATAAATAGCAATTAAATATGTTCTTATTAGAACATAAATTATTTTATAAATTAGCGGAAACAAATTAAAAGTCATAATCATTCAATAAGCTCCTATAATATACATCTAACTTTGATTTTACATTATGGTATGAAGCAAAACTATTTTTTTAAAAAGAAATCAAATTTCCAATTAATGAAACCAGTATTCCAATCTCCAATATTATTAATTCAATACACAATAACAAAAAACAAAGCAATCCGGATTTCTGGGTGTTACTCCTCTTATTCAAGCCTGAAAGTTACTAAAATAATGTAATATTGTCATTACATCTTATTGAAAACATTGCTAATGGACCAAGTAATGAAAACTTTAAACAATTTTTTTTAACAAATCAGTGATATCGTTTTACAGAAACCACATTAATTATATATCTAAGCAGGTTACTTTCGAAAAATTGCGAATCATATATGAGACATTATAAAGCTAGAAAACATTCCGATGGACTTTTGGGTGGATGGCCATTTCTGCTAAAAGGTATTTAAGATTTATGAACACCCTCTTTTTAAAATTGTAGAAACAGATTGCGATAATCAGATATAAGTTAGGAAATATTTCAAATCAACCTAAAAACACCTTGTAAATGACAGCTCGCATACATGTAACATATTTAGAGTTTTCAATCAAACAATATTTGTCCGATGAT
>WYDF02090922.1:0-10889 GCA_009867245.2 Adranes taylori | reverse complement strand
TGGACATGTGGCCCGCATGGCAGATGGACGATGGACAAAAAGGCTGCTCGAGTGGAGACCAAGAGCTGACAAGAAAAACAGGGGAAGACCTCCCACGCGATGGACGGACGATATCAAAAGAATAACCACAAACTGGATGCAGAGTGCTCAAAATAGAGGAGAGTGGGCAGAAATGGGTGAGGCCTATATCCAGCAGTGGATGCAAAGGGCTGATTGATGATGATGTTGATGACATGTTTCCTGTTCTACTCTATAGATACGAAAGCCGAACATTCATTCTGGAGATGGAAAATCGTTTATATGCCTTTGAAACAGGCTGGATCATCGTGTAGACAAATGTCTAGGGCCCAGTCAAACTATATATTTTGAAAAGATTTGTAAATAACAGTTTACTTTTTTGTTGGACAACTGTATATAATAAACAAAAACATATTACTTTTTATATGGCTATTGTGAATTCTAAAATCTAAAGAAAATGTATTCTTATGTTTCTTCTTATTGAAAGTAGTTCTTCCGATAATTATGATGAAATAATTGTAGTTATATACTTTCTTTTGCTAGACATTTAATGAAATAAATTTCATTAAATGTTTTTAAATTTTTTTATTTATAAACAAACTGTTCAAATATTTCTAAAAGAAATAAAATTTATTGTTGCATATTAAATATTTTTTATTAATAATAATTTAAGATTTGTTTTAGGTTTTATATTTTTTGGGTTGGTTTTATTTATTGTTTTATATTCTTTATGTGCTTTATTTCTTGTGAAAATGTCTAGGGCCCCAAAGTGGGTTAATTCGGCCTTGCTTCGAAAGATACCTACCTATACGCATCTCATAGATGGCAAGACGGACAAATATGCAAGTCCTCAGTATGATGTATAAATATTTAAAGCAGATGAGAACTTTCAAGGAAAAGAACCTGCAATACATCGGGAACATTATGCGTGGTATAAAGTATGAGACCCTCCGACTGATCATCGAAGGGAAAGTTGAGGACAAGAAATCAATAGGACGGACAGACATCAGCAGAGATCTTCTCGGACAAAAATCGATAGAGATCTTCAGGGGTGCAATTTCTCGAGCCAAAGTAGGTAATTGGATCGCCAACCCCCGCAACGAGATGGTCCTATTAGAAGAAGGAATGATAAATATCATCCCGAATCAAAATATTTCTGTGAAGAAAAATTTAGTTCGTACCTACAACCACCATGGTCGAATTCTATAAAAATATATTTTTTGTTTTCTTAGAAGGATATTTTGGATGCGCGCCAATAAATATTTCAAATAATTTTGCGTAGGTACATAGCACGCGCGTTAAATTGCAAAACTAATTCAGCTATAGATTTTTTAAAAGTCCCTAAAAATGAATCCAAACAGAATGAAACTCTAAAGGATTTATTTGTCAATATTATTTTATCTCAAATATGCTGTTGTATCGAAAATATGAGATTCAAAACTTAACATGAAGATGCAGGATACAAACTGGAAATGATTATAAATAGCATGTGACATAGAGGAAACAATAAGAATGAGGAAAGAAAAAGAAAGGCTGAGGAATGGAATGGTGAATATGGTTTGGAAGATGGAAGAAATAGGAGAAAATATTTGACTGAATGCCAGGTGTCTGGGGAGGGGTTTGAGATGAGAGAAAGAGGGGGAAGAGGAGACAGTTAGAAGGATATAAGAAGACACGGATAGGAAAGGAGCTATTAGGTTATTAACCTTCCAGTCTTCCATTAGAACTGGGATAGGTATTCAGGTCTCCTACGAGTCAGAGAAAATTACCGAATATTTCACATTGTATAGTATAATAACCTCTACAGATTTAAGTATAGCCAGAGGTTCCGCATTAAATATAGAAAACAATCTGGGTGTCTGCAGGAGAACGACAACTCAATTTTAGAGCAATGCATACGTGAGTTGTTTGGCAGAGCCTTCAAAATCAAGTACTTAGCGAGTCTTTAAAAGAGCGGAATCGTTGACTAATCGGTTCCGGGGATCTCTTCGAATAAAGAAAGAAATTAATGTCCAATTTAAAACGATTGTGTTTGAGGCCAGATTTCCCCCTGCATATGAAGCAGGAAGAAATCTGCCTTTATCTAAGACGATGCCTCAAAACCATAATAAATGTAGAACGTGGCTCATTTTTTCAATATCCATTATGGTCTCGTTCAAGGAGGAGATCTCAGGTAAACTAGGAGAATTATTGTAAAAGAGATTGAGTATGTGTTTGTTGGAAAGAAAAAAATGTTTTAAATTCTAAAGGAGACTCCAATGCCTCTACCAAAAAAACATTTGTAGGAGAAGATCTTATAACCCCAAACGCATTCGAAGAGTGGCAAATTGAATTCTATAGATTTTTTCCTTACAACAGTACAAATAAACAATGAAACCATAATCAATTATTGACCGAATAAAGCCTTTGTAAACCAAAAGCATAATATTGGGGTTGGCTCGCTAGTATTTGGAGGTCAGAGATTTTTAAATGTTTAATATTTTGTTACAACTACTGATCAGCATAGCAATGTGGTGTTCGAAATTTTACTATATCTACCTTAGAAATTACAGAGTTGTTATGCCAAATATTAATATCTCGGATTGATTGTTAGTAAAGATGACAAGTTTGCTTTTTAAGCTCGAAATGTGTAATCCTAAAGATCTTAACTAGTTCGAGATAAGTATGTGCTGTTATTTAGTTCAATTTTGGTCTATTAGACTAAAATAGTCAATTACATTTGCTGCAGAATTTTCGGTGAAAGGACATAAAACATTAAAAATATTTGGCAAGTTATAAACATCTTACTTCCTAACTATTTGCATCTTGATAATGATATATTAAAAGGTATAAACGAAGATCCCAAATATTTTTTATTTATTATTTGATTCTTAGTACCAGTATGAGAAGGCTTCAAACATTTCCTAACTAAGAATATCTATCTCCTTGTTACTTTTAGGTGAATCAAAGATTAAAAGTAATATATATTGGGTATTGTTTTAAAGGGAAACACAAAGGCTATTATGATATATTATGATATATAAAGATATACAAAGTGTTACTAAAACAATTTCAAAATATAGTTTTCTGACTCAAAATTAGCAGATTGTAGATTTCCTAATATAAATAACCCGCGTTGTTTGTGGTCCGGGCGAATACGAATTCATCATAGTGTTAGGCGTTTTCGTTTCGTTTGTTTATTATCGCATTTGTGCTACGATTTGCATAAAGACACGCACAAATTCTGTTGAATCAGGTAATGCAGACGTAGAAGCAACTGAAAAATATACCATGGAGTTTCTTGAAATTGTGAAAAGGAGATATTATCCACCAAAGTTATTTTTTAATGTAGACGTGACGTACGTTTATTTCCACAGAAGAGATGATTGCCTCTGGATTTAATGTGCAATTGATCGTGTAACTCTTTTGCTGAGCGTAAATGTATCCAGAGAACTGAAATTGAAACCATCGTTGATTTATCAATCAGAACTCCTCGTGCCATGAAATGTTATTCTAAAAGCCATTTACCAGTTTATTGCCGAGATAACCGTAACGCTTGGATGACACAAAAAATATATTTATGGACTGATTTAAAACTTGTTTCTGCACAGCAATAAAAAAATAATATTTCAAAGATATTGGAGTGAACCTCGAGCTCTTTTCGTGTTGGACAATGCGCCAGGACGTCCTCTGGAACTGGCATCTCTTTGTAGTACTTCCCTACTGTTCTTACCTCTATTCCAACTTACAGTCCATGGATCTAGGTGCAATAATAGCATTCAAGGCCTCTTATTAAAAAAAAAACAATTTAATATTCAATATTATGAAAGCTAGTAGAAACATCAACGAAGCGTAGAATGAAGTTACCGGATTGTTATGAAGGGTATTTGGAAGTAGTTGTTCTGAGAAATTAACATGACTAATGAAAATTTAATTCAAAATATCATCGACGATATTATTATTTTAGCCACTTCCAGGGGAATTGAAGGTGTTGATGTAGATGATATTTAAACTTTACTTAAATCATACGCAAGCCTTTAATTAAATAAGAGTTGTAGGAAATGGACTGAAAGAGTCAAGAAAATGGCAACTTGGAACCTGTCCCAGTGCAAAATATATCCGTCAAAAGCATCGCAAAAGACTTTTCTCTTCACAATCAATGCTAGAGTTGTTAGAAGAAAATTATGAAGATTATGAGCGAATAGGTTCAGTAAAGCGCGGTTCTGACAGATTATTTGACGGTTATCGAAACCTTATCTACAATAAACGTAGACACGTTGGTTGCGAAATTTCGCTCATAGCCACCTTCTCTGGAAAGCATCCTTCGCAATCAACGTTCTCACTATACGATTTGTTAGATTTATTAACCTCAATTGGATCCTATTCTTCTTTTATGACTGATCTGCTCGTCACCTTTTGGCTGAAGGATGGGAAGTTAGTTAGCTCGTACACGTAAATATCCTAGATGCGCCATTGTCTTCAGTTTTATCTAATTTATTAAGATCATGAATTTTTACTGTAAATATTTGAAAATACAAATGACTTGCAGAAAGTTTCACCTATTACGTAATACCAAAGTTGAAGGGCTGAAACATGGTTTTAACTATTAGTGGAGTCATAGGCATTTACTTTTGTAATGCAATGCACTAGCTTTTTCTTGACTAGCCTATCTTATTGCATCAATGGAATACCACCACTCCAGCAGATCATATAAAAATAACAATGAAATATATAAATATATATATATATACATACTATCAAATATTTACAAACTCTGTTCACATATTTATCGAAATGTAACCTTTCCTTCGTTCGCAGTAAATTAAAAGTGACAAATATATGTTTATTCTAAAGCGCGCATTTTTCTTTTTTTCACTACGGGGAGTTTGTAAGATTATCCTTGAGTATGTAAGCGGACACAAACAAACAAACGCATCTAAATTAAGTCGCCAGATGGGGTTCAAATGAGAGCAGTTAAGCCATAAAACAACGTGAAATTCGAGATATTTGATTAAATAAGATTTTTATTATATTTACATATTATATTACGGAGATGAAGTTAGTTATCAAAATGCTTTTTACATAAGTCGCAATTTTATTACGGAGAATAATCCTATCAATTTTAATCAAAATTCTTTTCAAAGCAATTTGTCAAATTATATTTCTGAGTGTAAGTATTGAGTAAGAGTTAGACTTATATTGGTTGTAAGTCTATATATTGAATACAGACAAACAAATACTTAATCCAGCATGTTACTATTGATACTGACAGAAATATCTTTCTATTGAATTTAATGGTCAGATTTCCTAATTAATCATAGACTTGTCACATCTTTTTCTAATCCCACAAACCGCAGCACTTATTTTGTTCGTAACAAGGACCAAATACGACCTATGTATAACAAACTGGGAGATCTTCTAACTCTAAAGTAAAGCAACATCAGTACCTCCAAATCGAATTCTAATTTTGCAGTGCATATTAACCGCCATTTACACCCGAACACAATTTTGACCCTGAGACGAATACAAGCTTCAACAATTTATGGAAAAAGGACCAATATTTAGTCTGACAAAAAATCTGAAAGTAATACTTTCCAATACTTTTTCACATAACCAGATTTTTTTAAACAATTACCCTCAAAATTCCTTCCAACACTAATATTAGATGACACAAATTATATACATGCTACATGTCCTTTTTTTCTAGGTTTTAATTTTCTTGTCTATGATTACATTCTTGGGTAGTGGTTAACTGCCCAGTATTAATTGAACTGAATATCAGCCATGTATTTGGACACTATTAAACTATCTAGTTATTATTAATAACTTTCGTTTGTCACTAAAACTTTGTCAATTTAGCTAACTTCATATAAATATAATTACAAACTTTAGTGACAACCGCCTTGCACACGTGGACTGATGCATTTAAACTTTTCAAGCTATTTTTGAATAATATTACTCATCCTTTATTTTCATCATTTATTTACGCTATCTAATATTTGTAGCTTGTAGGTGGCAAGTACGGTCGAAAATACATTAGCTTCTTATTGAAATTAATAAACTTAAATAGAGGAAGATAGCTTTTAAAGTTTTATCTGAAAATTGTGGTCTAAGACTCACTGAATTTTCTAAATTAAAAAAAATATATAGACAGAAATTTTGAGGTTTTCATTGAAAAAGCTCTAATTTTGAATGCTCGCTCTTTGTTCATCACAAACCTTTAATTTCTATTCGCAAAATAGTTTCTGTGTCCTAATTTGATAATAGACGGTGAAGCTGCCCTTTTACTGATTTGTAAAAAGACATAAAAAGGTGAAACGTTTGTTCAACAGCCAAGTCTGGAGTAAAAGCAGTAATGAAAAGTTCTTAAGAAGTATAAAACATCACTCTCAAATTGGCCTCAGATAGTCCAAGTAAACTGCAGAAAAATGTACTGGAACATGTGTACTTATTGACAAAGAAGAAATAATTTGGAAGAGAAACAATCTAAAGAAAATAAAAATATATTCATGTCGCACAGTGAGGAAGACATATTTATTAGTTGGATGGAACAAAAAGAATGAGCAGATCCAATAATTAACTTCACTGTGATTTTTAATAAACCATATAGAAAGTAGAAATGGATTTATAAAGGATAGGTTTGTTTGAATTCATTTCTAAATCTGCCAGACTACCACAAAGTGATGAACGCGAAGGTTTTTGAAGAATACTTTCCTTACATAATCTCAAATGTTAAAGCCATGGAATATGGAATAACCAGGTTGAGGTAATCTAAGTACCACTGCGACCACATATAAATTCCAAAAGAGCTAATATTGTCACAAGCAAACGGTTATACAAGAAGAATCAACATAAGATTTATAGTTGAAATAATGCAGTAATTTGGAGTATCTATTTTAATGAATTAAAACAAAGTATTCCACCTCCAAAACAATTTTTATTCCAAAATCTGTGATTATGTAATGATAGCGCTATCTGGATTTCGAGGCCACTAAGCTTGCTTATTCAAGCGAGACTTTAACTGTTAACATCTAAAGAAACATTTAATAATATAATAAATGTTGTCAAATGTTTATCCACAAACAGGGTCAACTGGAAGTCATTTTGTGGTTCTATCATGTTGATTTGCCTACATCAACCGGTTTTAGAAAAGTGATCGATAATAATGTCAAAAAAAAAAGGAATATGAAGGAACTTGATTAGAAGATTCAATCAATTCTGAAGAAATAACAAATCGGGGTTCCCGTATTCACAAATAGACTTTTAACAAATCAGATTCACAATTTGGCAAATGTTAAAAAGAAAATATCATAAAAATAACAAAGTGTCATTTAATATTTTTTGTGATATGATAAAAAATGAAATGCAGAAAAATTGTGGAATCGGGTATTTTGCGAATGGATAAATTGAGAGGTATTTAATTTTTAATGCGTGAACCTTAGATACACAGAAATTCAGGAAGTTTTATTTTACTAATAAAATAAGATATTGATAAAAACAAAACTTCGTGACAAAATAAAACAAACGTTAGAGTTCCAAGTCTAAATATTTATACCACTCACAAAACTTAAATATTTAACCCGTACCTCGTAGAACACATTGCAATGCATTTTCCCATTAGATTTGTCCCCTCATATTGATGCTTTAAATTTTAAAAGTGGGCATCACTTTAAAAATATTGTTTTCAGTTGGTAATAATTTGAATTAAACGTTCGTTGGTCCTTTCGTTAGTAGGCATGTGAATAATAATCAGATGGGCAGTGAAATTTACATATATTTTTTGCACATATTTGCCCATGAATGCAAATATTTTTTTTCAAACGATTCAGGTAATTTTTGACATGATTGTTGCCCTGCATCGAAAAAAATACTAATGTAATTACATGACCATCTTTGTCGTGCACAATAGTATATTAATATTGACAAGTTTTTCAATTTTTTTGAGTATTTTAGAAATATATACTCAACTTCCTTTCTTTCACTGTTGATCAATAAAATAATATTAAATCAATTATTTAGATTGGGCATGATTTATACAATAATTTTATTTTGTATTATTGCTTTAACTTCCAAGTTGAGAAATGCGAAAACTTTAAATACCTGATTATTCGGCGAAGCTCTGAATGGAAACTGGGACATGTTGTTCCCAGCTGATCAATAACTTAGCACCTTTCGCGAGGAAGCATGGCTTTCTGTTGCGCATCCACTCCCGATGATGTCTTCCTTCCTTGCGTCCTTATTTCCTTATTGTACAGTAGTTAGTTTAGTTACACGATGCGACTCACGAGAGAGAGAAAGTCCCTTTTATTTGTCCATTCACTTATATCAACACCACACTAGTTGTTTATTTAAGTTCAATGTCCATAAAGGCCTTGAGAAATTATTTGTATAACAACCACAAAGTTATTTGTTTTGTATTAATTATTAAACACTTTTAAATTTAATTGTGCGTCACTAAAGTTATTTAGAATTAAACATTTTATTGTTTGTAATTAAAAGTTTTATAATATAAGACCGTGATAATGAAAGCGTATACATCACGCGTAAAATGTAATCGCTGCAGGTGATAATAATTATTGTTAGACAAGAAGACCGCGAACAGCGAGCAAGTCGGTAGCCGTTGCTTTACTTCTTTTCAGTTGATCATTTGATTTTTGCAAAGTGTCTGCCCACCGCGCGCGACACACACACACAACCACACGCACCCATCGATATACAGTCTTGCTGCACGTTGCTGCGGTAGGAGAGGGGAATATAGTAGTAAGTTGAGCGGTGCTGTCAGAATGCACTTAGCAATGCTCGCGCGTTGAATGCGAGAGGGGAAGGTTGTCAACGGTACGCAGGGTTGCGGTTTTGTCGAAAAAAGGCCGCACATCACCACACGATGGGGGCCCCGGTTCGTGTTACACACAGTTGAACGCGCGCCTGTTCGATCTTGTTTTTGCCACCGAAGACTGAAAGCAACTACCGATGTCACAAGGATTCTTTTAACAGCGACAAATTGTCGCACACACACTCTATACACAAACAGTTCGGTATACACGAGTTCTTTCTATAGAAACGCGCGTACCTACCCATCGAGCAATTTAAAAATAAACGTGCTTACAACAGTCATGCATAAGAGTGCGACGGATATACATAAAGCAATGTCGTAAGGAGGTAGAGTAGGTAGGGCTACTCTCCGCGCGCTGCTTGTTGCTTATTCCCCAAAAGACACACGTCAACCGCAGCAGTAGATACATTGCATTTTTCCCCTCATCGATCGTAGTCATTTTACCACCACTAAAAATTGCGCGTGTCCCCTACTTCTTTTTCTCGATGATACACACATTCGCATATTTCTCACATATCCATGGAATCAAACGTTTTAATCCCTCCACTTTTACAATAATCGGTAAATGCTTTTTGTGTTTGTTGTTTTTCCCCTTCTTCTTTATACAACGCCTCGAGGGGCGTATCGATTGGGAGTGCTCAATTTAAACAATAACTCCGCCTTATTTGATGAATCGTCCAATCGTATATTATACTTTATGAATCGGTCGATTCGACGATTCAACAAGGTTTGGTCGTCATCGTATTGTATCGGTGGCTATCGTTACGTGTTGTTTGTTCTGTTTTACTGATGAGGTCGCATTGTGTTTTTGTGTGTAAAATGTGATTGTATAAACGATCTAATAGTTCCATTACAAGATCATTTCTTTTTTCGATTTAGTAGATTATTATTTGCTGACATGATTGTAGTTTAGTTTCATACCAATACTGAAATACTAAAATAAATTATATTATTCAATTTATCAAGTTAGCAATAACTTTATTTAAACAGATTAATTTTGTTTTAATTTACATTTCTTAGTATTTGAACTTTTATTGAAAAAATTTTTCTAATGGATATTATTAAAAACGACTTTCACTGAAGTTTTTAATGAGATATACAACTTTTATCATATTTTATAAATAGATAAGATAGTCAGTGGCGGCTCGCGAAAATTTTGAGTAGTTGTTCACAGTTTAACAAATTAAAATGTAGTATAATCATTTATGATTTCTGATTGTATCGTTCTTGAATGATCACAAATACACTTTACAGTTTTTGCTTCACGTAAAATTTTTCTTGATGTGGTTCAAATCAAAGTAAAGTTTTTATTTATTTAATTATTAGAAAGAAGCTTTATATTACAATTTAACTGAAAAATACTCTATTGACAGTATATTCTATTAATTGCAATAATTACAACAATAGTCCGATTTAACAGTATTAATTATGTCCCTAAATAAAAGGGAATATGAAAAAAAATATCAGAAGAATATGAGACATATATCACAGGTACAGAGATTCACATTTTATTTGTGAAATTTCCTTACGTAAAATAGCATGGTATTTTCCACAAATCTTAGACCTGTGAGTCGCTAGTATTGATTTATCATGTAAAACTCTTGTCCACTGATTTACTTGTGAACCTACGAACAATTTTAGTGTTATCTAGCGATTTAGTATTCTAGCGACGGTCTGCAGTATAATCCTAATACCAACAAACAATATAAATATTTTTAAGCTTTTAAATTAATAAATTGAATATTTCTTTTGCATTCTCTTTGTACTTTATATCGGTGTATGTGAATTGCGGACCAAAATGTAATTACCACTAATCTTACTATAAAATTGCGCTCCAAGATAAAGATTAAGTTTTATCTTGTACTTGCTACCCAGTCTGCTAGTAGTCAGGTAAAACCCAGTCTGCTAGTAGTCAGCATACTTATATATAAACGTCTAGCTTTGTCCGTCTGTCTGGAACGCTTTTGATACTTATATATAAGCGTCTAGCTTTGTGAGGAGGAGTAGTATTCTGATTTGCCTGAACAACGACATGATTGAAGAGAATTTATTATTTTTA
>WYDF02090911.1:0-10889 GCA_009867245.2 Adranes taylori | reverse complement strand
GCAGCAGTATCTAAGACAATGTTAGCCATATGGATCGCCAACCTTCGTACGGAGACGGCGCAATAAGAAGAAGAAGTCTGCGAGAAAAGAAGCGGGTGAGTCAGTTAGTGCAATATTGCTGATTATACATAAGAACATCAAGTAAATACTTCCGGAATTCGAAACAGATATTCTAGAGACCGAAGGAATCACCAGTTGCTAGATAATGTAGTGTAACTTCGGGTTTTTTTGTCTACTGGGATTCCGGTTCTCATTTTCGTATCGCCTTTCTTGAGCATTCACATTTCTTGAGTACCTGCACTAGATCATTAAAATGCGTACCGTCTAATCTCAAAATATTTCGAAAAGTCAAAGAAACTTTGTCCTTCAACTATTTTAGCAAACTGAAAGTTGTACCATATTTAGCACGTCTTTCTATCTATTGTTTCACTTATCCAAAATATTCAAATTCTATAATATAATTCACTTTACGAAACTTCACTTTACGAAAATAAATCTCTAATTACAACTACTAATTTTTAGCTTATCCGAGATCAACGTTAAAAAAAATTAATCGAATTCATCAGCAGAGTTTTATGTTCTGCTTCTGATGCAGAATGCCCTAAAGTATTCTTGACAAACAAATTTAAAACACTTATTGCATTTGGTTGGTACTTTTTTGTCATTCTTTCTGTCTCAGTGTCCGCGCTTAGCTGTCGATTGATGCAAAGCTTCCTGCAAATCATGTACCTCACGGAGCCTTTTTTTGTTGAGTAGGGACAGCACGCTGCTGGGTACGACGTTTCTGGTGATCTTCTACAAGTGCTGTCGCTAATTTCGTCAAAAAATTCGCCTTATATGTGTATTACTCTTATCAGTATTCGCTTTGTGTATGATAAATGTGTTGAGGCCGGATATGTTTAGAAGATGAAAAAATAAAATATAGTCAAGGACCCATTTTTTGTTCTCTCTGCAACATTATAATTAGCGCAAAGTTGGTCACTGCAGTCTAGACCAGCTTTGGTAACATTATAATAAGTAACTATCTCTGGTTTCTAAGCGCTAGCTGTTTTCTCAATTGGGTTATGATTGTGCAGGGTGGAAAGTAAAACGACAGCTTTCTTTGACTTAGACACATAAAAGACAATTGTAATTTGATTATAAAGTCTAAAAAGTGAAGTAAATTGCTGTCTATTTTTATTTGGTAAGAATTCGGTCGGAATGTCAGGCTTCCTTTTATTCAATGTACCAACAAGGGTTAATTTGTATTCAAGCGTTAGTAACACCTTTGCCAGTTTTACACTAGTGCACCAATTGTCAGTTATTATGTTACGGCCACTACATTTTATTGGCTCAATTATGCGTTTAACTATGTCATCTGGAGAATTAGATACTTGATAGGCTCCATCTCGTTGTTTACCAGAATATACCTCAAACTTCCACAAGTAATATGTCTTTGCGTCAACCATGGCCTAAACTTTTGTGTCGCATTTGTTCACCTTATTGGGTATGTAAACTTTCCGTCTAAAACAATTACGAAACCCAACCAATTGGTGATTCATAGTCAAATTATCACCGAGGAAATAAGCTGCAAAAAACTTCTTCTCCAAAATTTTACACAGTTTTCTAATACCTGCTAAATTATCAACTTTTAGTCTTTCTTCTCGGTGTGTGGTATTATCAAACCTCAGACATCTTAACCAAAATAGAAAACGTTTATAAGACATTGAGAGCCGAAATATTTTTACACCTGATCCATCTTGTGCCCATAAATGAATAAAATTCAAGTTAGAAGCATTTAGGACTCCAGCCGTAAGCAATAAGCCCAAAAATGCATTTATTTCCGTTACATCAGTAGGAATTGCATCTCGATTTCGCTGAAACTTATCTTTTATCTTATCAATATAACTTGGTTTTCATGACGAGAAGTTCAATAACGTCACTGTCAAAAAATAATCGGAAACATTCTATGAGAGGTTTAGCTTTCTTGCACACTGTTTGACTTGAATACTGAAAATTGCAAATGAAAACATCTATAGAAATAAAGATAAAAATAGATTAATTAAATATGCACTATAACAATACACAAATACTAATAGACACAAATAACAATATATAAATACAAACCACGTAAAAACACAAAAATGAAAATGTTACGCAATAAAATTTTACGTAAGTGATCGCATAGGGACCCCACACAAGAGAGGACACGTGCGTACGCGTTGACGTTCTTTCGTGACTAGTATGCGTATGCGTACCCCGCAAAGCGATAAGAAGTTAGACAGGGCGCTAGCGCTCTCCAATCACTCGAACATCTGTATATCTCTTCAATTTGAAATACCGCTGCGGTTCTAAAATAATAAGTCTCATGTTTTCTTAGAACCACAAGGTTTTAAAAATTTCAGAAAGTTACATTTTCCAAATAGATGTTTTACAGGCAACACAACATTACAAACTTAATATTTACTTGTAAATATTAACAATACTACAACCATGTATATTAGAATTATCTTCATATATCCTTTATACAAGTAAAATAATACCATTAATTAATTCATATTAGACAGGATATAAACCCACAATACTATCTTAGTTACATTTCCTAAACAGTCTAATTTCAGTGGTGTGAATTAGAGCCAATTGTGAAATAATAATCCAGCGAAAGGTTAGTTACCTAATTCCGAAACTATGTACGCATTTGTAAACCGCTCGACTTCATTACAAAATTGTGAGATAATTTGGAATTATCAGTGCTGAAGAAAACAATACATCAAATTTTAAAATCTTTCGTCAACGGTGGATATTATATTTTAATAAATTAATTTTAAATAACCTTTAAAAAATGTGTTTGTTGTGTGTTAATTAATTTAATATAAGTTAATTTAATAATAATTAATTAACAAGTAATTTAATATAAATCGTTAAATGAATTAAATTCCACATGTTTCGTCCTCATGCTTTCACAACAAAGCTATAGTATATGCCTCCCCGGTCGGGACTAGGGCACTTGATACTCAAATATCAACAAACCTTCTGTCCAAAGTACAAAGGATCGGACTGATAGGTACCACCAGGCCATACAGAACGGTTTCAACGGAGGCTCTATGCGTCATAGCTGCCACACCACCTCTACGATTATTGGCCTTAGAAGGGGCGGAGATACACGAAGCCCACAAACGGTGCAGGACCAAAGAAAACATCATAGCCGCCAAAGAGGCTACCAGGAACAATCTCTTCTCAAAGTGGCAAAGACAGTGGGATAACTCAAGCAAAGGACGATGGACACACAAGCTCATCCCAGATTTAAGAGCATGGGCTGAGAGGAAAGAAGGTGAACTGAGTCACCACCTCACGCAGATCCTGTCCGGACATGGAAACTTCATGCACTACTTGGAGCGCTTTAAGCTCGTGCCCACGCCAACATGTGGTCACTGTGAGAGCCTCCAGGAAGACAGCGCAGAGCACACCGTTTTCCAATGTTCAGCGTTGGCAGTACAAAGGGAACGCGCAACGGCAATACTTGGGGACGACCTATCTCCGCACAACTTGGTGGGCAAGATGATGAAGTACACTTAAAACTGGGAAGCAAAGCAGAAGTTATGCTCGAATATTCTCAGTAAGAAGGAAATTGAGAGCAGCACACAATCGAATGTGGATGTCGACCTTCGAGGACTGGATCCGGGCCGGAGACCACAGACGGGACTAAACACAAGTGCAGTGTAGTGCAAAATAAAACAAAGTACAGGCCCAAGACACCAATAGGAATACCACAGCAGTTATGGCACCAAGATCCCTCCGGTCTCCCCGAAGTATTGCTACCGCGGTCCCAGAGAGTCCAGTAGCGCCAAGAGGGTCAGTGTAATGGGCGCCTAAACGCCCCACGGGTTTAATGAGTCGGAGACCGTTCGTTCCCCACCACCCTGCTCGGCAGGCTCCTGTAGAGCAAGGGGTGGCGAAAGAACCGCAGACTCCATCCTCATAGGCTTCCAACGCACTTGCCTTTAGGCAGCGTGGATGCTTGTGGTTGCACATTTACCTTTAAGATCCTTCCTCCCAAAAACAAAACAAAAATTGGTTACATTATACTTTGAGGGAATCACAGACGGTAATTTAAGAACATTTGAAAAGTGGAATATGCAATTTGAGAAATGTTATTTCAAATACTGTTTGAAATTTGCGGTAGTGATAGTGATATAATTGATATACATTTTTCTAGTATAATGTACATAATTTGGTAAGATGAATTTTTCATATTTCGTATTAATTGGGTAGCAACAAATTCTTATTATTAATTAATTTGTTTAGAAGCAGTTTTTTTATTAATATTGTATAAATGAAAACACTTTGACATCTTCATTTTGTCTATCTTCTTTAACTATTTTGTCTTTAAAATTTAAAATATACCAGGTACTGTTTTCACACTTTTTTTGCACGGCTTTGATTTAACACGGTTTTAACAAAATTAATCCTTTTGTACTATTTTCACGATTACATTTTATTTAGCATGGTTAAACAGTGATGCTAGTTAATGATTTGAAAAAATTTTGCGGTATAAGTGTTATCGCCGTAGTATGAAATAAAGTTCGGGAAATCCTCTTTTATTGGTGATTCAAACTTGTTGATTGAATGTATTAATTGTAAAAACTTAATATTACATGCGTAGCTGTTTTTTAACGTAGCTGTTTTTTGTGACTTATGAACCAATCACCTATTTTTCCATATACACTATGTTTATTTACACGGTTTATTCTAGAACGTATCTACGATGTCAAAATAGAATTGGGTTTATATTACTCATTTTTTAATATCGTTATTTTCATTTTAAAGATGTAAAAATGTTGAAAAAGAAAGTTTCTGGACATGAAAATACAAAACGAACAGCCGCTAGATTTATAACGCGAAAAGCAAAAGGGAAGTATTAAGAAATTTTTTTAATCTGATTCTACCGCTGATATTTCTCTTCGTCTGTATCTTATAGATACAAATTATAAATTAGAATCAAATTCGGAAAAAAATTCAGAAGCAGTAGCAGAAGAAGCAATAGTAGTAGTAGAAGAAGTAGCAAGAAGCAGCCGCAACATCGGCAACTGATTGCGACAAAAAAATGATTACGAAATCCATCGAAAGTTATGTGATCCTGTAACTTAGCCTTGACATATTAGTGATAGTATTAGAAAACTATTAGTAGAAATAGGGCCAGTGGTAGAATCAACTTTTGACTACCCTAAAGATAATAAAGAAAGAAAGTTTTGGAATGAATTTATTACAGAAAATTAGCAAATTCCTAATTAGTCCACAGAAGATGTTTGGTTACTCTAAAATAGGTAATAGTGTCTTCTGTTTTTGATGTAAACTATTCTGTACTTATTCACTCGACAGTTGGTAAGTGCATTAATTACTACAGGGAATTCATATTGGCAAAATCTATTAAAAACGTTGCATGCTCACGAAATTTCTGAAGTTTATTTCAAAATTATCGAGAGTGGATTGAATTCGAGAAGGCGTTATAGAATGAGGAAATAATTGTCAGCCAAAATAAATCATTATAAGAATTAGAGAAACAGCATTGACGAGATGTACTTTGCCGTATAATAGAAGTGATTAAATATTTATGTAAACAATGTTTTCCACTGATAGGTAAATGAGACAAATTATTTTTTAATACGAATGTACATTTTCTAAAACTTATTAAATTATTCCCAAAATTTGTTAGTGTTACTGTAAATTATTTACATTGCGCAATGAAAGCAAGCAGTAAAATCCATTAATTATGAAATCATATTCAAAATGAAATAAAAAGTATTTTGTCAAAAAATATTTTAGACAGTATTTTAAATTCAGTAAGAAATGCAAAATATTTGGCTATTATGTTGGATTGTACCCCAGATATCAGTAAAACAGAACAAATGACTTTAAGCGTAAGATTTGTTTGTGTAGAAAATAAAAATGTTAGCATAGAAGAACATTTTTTAGGTTTAATCAATGTTAAAGATACAACTGGTGCTGGGCTTAAATCGTACATAGGTAAATTAGAAGAATTAAATTTAGACATTAAAGATATGAGAGGACAGTACTACGATAATGGGTCCAATATGAGAGGGAAGAACAATTGATTACAACGTCACATTTTAAATATGCGCGTTTTACATTCCCTGCTCGAGTTATTCGCTAAATTTAGTTGTAAATGATGCAGTAAAAGTCAATTAAAATTTATAATTTTTTGCTGTTTCGGTGGGATATATTAAAAAGGGATATATTAAAAGAGGTGGGATATATTAAAAAATAATGTAAAGGATTTAACTTTAAAACCTATCAATGACACTAGGTGGGAAGCAAGGATAGACGCTTTACGTCCTTTACGATTTCAAATTGGAGAAGTTTAAGATGCTTTATTTAACATTTCGGACGATATTACCAAAGATAAAATTATTAAATTTGAAGCAATTACTTTATGTAGAAAAATTCTACATGTTTAGTTTGTATGTAAGATAATACTTTGGCATGAAATATTAAGTAAAATTAGTAAAATACTTCAATCAGTGGACATAAATATTTCAGTTGAATTACCAGGAATATAAAATTTAATGATTTATATTCAAAATTACAGAGAGGGGCGTTCGATAAATTAATAAAAATAGCTCGGGAATTAGCAAGCTCTCTGGAAATGTCACTGGATTTTGAAAGAACTATTTGAACAAGAAAACGAAAAAGACTAAACGCCTATGAACATACAGATGAAACTCCAGTCGACTCTCAATTATTATTAAAATAGACCATTTTAACATTATCTCATATAGAGCCTTTAATTCCTTTCAGGATGGATATGATAGCAAGTAAAATGACACAATAATTTCTTTCAATGTTTATATAATCTTCAAAATAAAAAAAAAAATATTAGTTCAGAAGAATTAACATATAATTGCATTGAATTCGAAAATCATTTAAAAGATAAAGATAGTCAACATATTAATGGCATAGAAATTTATAATGAATTATTATCATTCAAAGATTTATTCATAGCAAATAATGTCGAGCAATTAAAAAATCCTTTAAATTCTTTACGTTTCATACACAATTTAGATTCGTCTTTTGTAAATTTATGCATATCATTATGCATATTATTAACTTTACCTGTAACTGCATCAAGCTGGTAACGTTTTCTCATTTTCTCGATTAAAATGAATTAAAACTTACCTGAGATCAAATTTATCAGAAGATTATTTGCTCTCGATTTATCATTAATTGCAATAGATCAATATTTGCGACAAATTGGATATCAATAAAATTATTGTTGAATTTTCAGCTCTAAAAGCAAGAAAAAATAAAACTTTAAGTTAAACATAAGGCTTTCAGTTTTTATGCAGTTATTATTCTTATAAATAAAAATATTTTGTGTTACATTTTTATACGTTATTTTAAATAAACTAAATATTTTCCAATATGTATAACTGATTGAGTTATTTCTTATGTTATATATTTAACTTCGGGGGAGAATTTTTCCGATTATATTATTTTTTATATCCCTTAGACTCTAAGGAATATAAAAAATAATATATTCTAATTTTAATTTATGATCGAAGGGCGCAATTTTAATTTATGCATTGGAGCGCATTTTAGCTAAGACCACCCCTGCATTTAATGCAATCGAAAAACTAGCAAATGCCATTCTAACTATGTTTAATTCATCATACGCCTGTTAGCAACTCTTTTCTTCATGGAATTTTATAAAATCTACTCGCAGAATTCTACTTGGTAACGAATTTACTTCTATGCACTATCAACAAATCACTTATTTGATTTTTTTTTAATGAAATTAAATTCCATTACGTTCAATAGCATATATTCTACAATCATTAAATTTGGTCTACATAAACTACATCATTCAATTTTCGACTGAATCTTCCGATATCTCGACACTTTTACATAATCTTATATTCTTCTCTCTTATCAATCTTTCATTCTTCTCTTTTATCAATCAATCTTTTAACAATCTTTCCATCCGAAGCAACTTTTTGCCAGAGAATTCAAATAAAAAATCAGTCCTGCTAACATTTCTCAAACGCATTTTGGGTTTTACACTAGCTGTCGACGAGTGAGAAATCGCACACCTTCGCCAGCTTAAGCCACCATCGACAGATCAAACATATTCTTATAGAACGATAAATCGCGTTCTAAGTGAGCGCTATCAACAAATCACTTATTTGATTTTATTAAAAATGAAATTAAATTCAATTACGTTCAATAGTAAAAATTCTACAATCATTAAATTCGGTCTACATAAACTACATCATTCAATATTCGACTGAATATTCCGATATCTCGATACTTTTACCTAATCTTAAATTCTTCTCTATTATCAATATTTCATCCGCTATTTACATCTTTAATGAAGAAAAGAGATGGACGACGCAGAGAAAAGGCACCTCAAGCGTCAAGCAAATATCAACAGCGATGCCAGAGATTAAACCCCAGAAAGACTGATCAACCTACATCATCCTCGCACACCAAGTATGCCGACAAGCATACCTTTACCAACCACTCCAATAAAACAACATGAAGAAGAATCTACAACACCCCCGGGTTCACCTCTACCACCGACAACTTCAGGCGATGCGCCATTACCACCAAACCTGGCAAGGGACGGCTCTTTAAGGTAACGCATATGTTAAATTAGTGAATTTCAAATATGAACCAAATATAGAAGAATTGTTTTAAAGCAAACAACAAGTCTCACATTAAATATGTGAACAGTAGTTTCAGTTTTTATATCTTTTATTAATAAAAAAATCTATATTTACTGTTTTCTTCATTATAAATCTAATGTACTTTTATCGAAATAAAATTTCAATAACAAGTATGCAACCTTATTTTTTGTCACACATTGTTTGTCTGACCTACTGTCAAATATAAATATAAAGGTAGTACAATTTTTACCCACGCTGTTAAATGTAAAAATCAAATTATATAATATTGACACACACGGATGAAAGGTTAGATAAAAAACAATAATCTGGAATTAAAAACAATTGTTCTTATTATGCAGGTTTATTTACAGAGTAATTTAATGAAAGTTCATAAATGAAGCCCTATACCAAACATCCTTTCATCCGATACCAAACATTTTCTTCTCTCGGTTTGTGCGTGTTTTGATCAATACTAAAATTTCAATTAGTTTCAAATATCTCGGGCGTGGAAGGGCCTTGCTCAGTAGATCAGCTGGCATATCTTCTGTATATAAATAATCAACTTCCAGAAATTTATCACTTATTGCGTCTCTGATGAAGTGTTTTTTCAAGTCAATGTGTTTGCATCTATTATGTAAGGTGTGGTTTCCGCCATTTTCAGAGCTCCCATATTATCACATATTATCATAGTCTTATTAGTGATAAATCAAGTAATCCGATTGCAATAAAAATATTTTTCAGATAAATGCATTCTTTGACTGCTTCTGTCAATGCCATAAATTTCGCTTCTATAGAAAATAATGCTACTGTTTTTTGTTCCGGGGATTCCCAAGTTATAGGACTTCGGTTCATCATAAACACAAGTCCTATGCATGACCTTCTATCTATTTGGCAGCTGCCCTAATCTGCATCAACGTATCCTGTCACTAAATCTAAGAATTATCCCAAATAGCTAACAGCGTAACTGATATCTCGCCGAGTAGCTAAGTATAATTTACATTCAAACCCCGTATATTGTCGCTTTTACTACCATGATTTAAGTCTGTATAATTGAGATGTCCTAGTCTATGATGCCTTTTTTCGATTTCCTAGACCCGCGATTACGAAATTACTCCCTGGTTTTCTACGAACGATTTATTCGCGTTTACCCAATTTTCCAGCAAGACACCGATGCGTTCCGCGATAAGCTTCGCGTTATCATGAGCATCAATTGTTTGAGCTTCATTTCTAGTGAAAATAACAGTGTAGCGTTTGTTCGTAACTTTTGATACAGATATTAAATTTGTACGTAAGTTGGTACGTACAATGTATCATTTAAAGAGAATTCCTTTTTATTTCATGATATATTAATTGCAAATTCTACGGTACCCTTTCCAGCTATGTTTGTAGAAAAATCGTTTGCCAGATTTAATTTTCCGGTAACTGGTTTATTCTACAAATTCATGTTGATTTCCATATAAGTGTGATATAGCACGACTGTCGCTAGACTAAATATTTTCATGTTCAGAAATGTTTAGTGCTTTCGTTGCATATAATCCAACTTTCGCCGCAAATTTTCCGCTAACATTTCGTTTATTTTTAGATTCGGCTGTCTGATGGTCGATTTATCGACATCGATGACAACGAAACTGAAGTTTGCCTTTATTTCTAATAGCATTATTTTCATTGTTGATAGGGTGATATTTCTTTTCCAGTGGTTTTCGATGTTTATGAGCGAGCATTGCATTTTGTTTACTACCGCGAGTTTCGTTTTTCCGCGCATCATTTTATTCTACGATTTTAATTCGCAATACATCTGGAGAAGGCAAATCGTCTTTAGATTCAATCGCCCATCGACAGTTTTTAATAAGAAAATACATAAATTTGAATAATATTAATTCAGTCCAATACCGGAAATTACTTAGGAACATTAATAATTGGAAGCTTTCAATGAGATAATAAATAAATATGTAAGAGATTTACTTAACCTAACACAGAAAATAATTAGAAAAAGTTACCCAGCAATGATAGAAAAGCTGGAAGTGACAAGGAAAACAATTTGTAGTAGAAAGTAATTCTATAGATATAACCCATTAGCTGAAACCCTTTAGGAATCAACGTACCAACTCTATGTACAGAAGAAGCTAAGTCGCTTTTGTTCAGAAGTCTAAAACAGTGGCGGCGCAAGATCATAAATTTATGTGGGCAAGATTCATTTTGCGAGGCCCTCTGCTCGCGAATGAAGAC
>WYDF02090900.1:0-10890 GCA_009867245.2 Adranes taylori | reverse complement strand
AATAAAAATGAGGGGTCCAATAATACTTCCTTGAGCTACGCCTAATTCAGTTTCAAATAAATTGGACTCGGCATTTTTAATTTCCCTTGTTGTAAATAGGATGCAATCCAATTTTTATGTGATCCTCGTATACCAATACTTTCCAACTTATTTTCGACAAAAGTAAAGTTAATCGTATCGAACGCGTTTGTGAGATCGAATAAGGCTCCAACAACTTTTTTTTCTTGTCTAATTTATCGTGAATGTACTGTATGGATTTAATAAGTACTGTCTGTGTTGATAATTTAGGCCTATACCTCTGTTGTTAAAAACAACGAAGAATTTTCCTCGGTTACAGTTCAAGACTGGATGTGCTGTCAACATATTACTAAATGGGAAGACGATTATTTAGAAAACGAGATTCGAGTAATAACAGAAGACTTAATGAGTTGAGTTTCTGATAGTGAAAGTTATAATAATGAGGATGATGTTGAAAATGAATCATGTTTGGGGTTTTATTAAGTAATTGTTTTTTCCTAAGAGAATAAAAGGAGGTATATAAAGGTGGATTACCTTGGTAGTATACAAAATCTCCTGTGGTACTTCAAAGAAAAGATTATAAACATATTACTTTACAAATAGTTAACGTTACAAGGCACGCCGCTGTTCGCAAACATCAGGCTTTTGTGGGCTTTATGCTTTCTAACAATTTTGGCGCAACAAATATCGTACGAGCTGGATATAGGTATTTACGAAATTGTAATTTACCAAATATCAAATATGCTGTTGTTTTTCAGGTCCCGCATGGTTGATTAGACTGGTCATTGCAAGATTGCTAAAATATTCTCACTTCCCGTATAATAAAATTTTAAAGAATACTTACAATTAAAATATAAAATTAGATACCTGTAACAAAAGTTGAGACGGCCGCAATTCCAGATAGAAATCTTGCAATATACAACATCGTAATATTACTCGATACACCTATCAAGATCCAGATGAAAATATTTAAATTTAATGTGGAAAAAATGGTTGCCTTCCGACCAAATTTATTTGGAAGATACATTGCAATTGGAACACCACATAACTCTCCAATGAAAACTAATGATTCTAACCAGAAAAAATCCACTTCGGTTATTTCAAATGTAAAGTTGGAGTTTGATACAACAGGTATAACAGCTGATGTCCATCCTGCGTGTATACCATCAGATATTGTACTAATAGTTGCTAGAATTTTATAAAAATAATTATCTATAAATAATTACACTATGAGAGTTAGAGGTGTGCATAAATTGGCCGCCTTCACACACAGATAGGGCTCTTTATGGCGTCTAGAGCGGGCGGGACGGGCGATTTAGGACCTAATGGGCCCTACGGGTTTCTTAATTATAATGGATAAATTTCAGGGCAGGCTCGGGTCCGCCTTTAACTGAAAATGCCGATCTCTAATAAGAGTCTTGCACAAAGCTTAAATTGGAACTATCTAATAAATATTTTGACGTAGCCTAAATTCTTCTGATTACATAATATTTGTTCTATCATAAAAAGCATTTTTAGTACAAAGAAGTAGTAAATATATAGATATCCTGGAAATTTTTAACCAGTCAATCAAAAAAATGTATCTTTCTAGTTTCCAAAATAATTTGTTTAAATTTGAATACATTTATTTAAAATATTTTTGCTATAACTCAATACGTTTACTAAAAGAAAATCATATGTGATTCTTTACCTCTTAACGCCTGTATTAATAAATTTAGGTTAAATAATTTTTTTTTTTATAAAAACATATAAAAATATAAATAGGTATAAGCTTTATTTTTTACTGCCTGAAGTTGGGAAACGATTTTAGGGTTTTGTTGCGAATTAAATTCAATCGGTATTTAAATAACATTTTTATTTGATTAAAGTTAAGAATCATTCCTAATTCATATGAAATTCTTGATAACAATTAATATTTTTTTAGACGTAAATTTACTTTAAATTTGTCACAATATACATTTGTTTGCCCTCTACAACCTGGTTTTTTTTTATAACGCTGTCGACTTTCTTGAATAACTGGCCAATGATGTACTTCATCTTCATCTAATAGTTATATTTTTAGAAAGAAGAGCAGCTGTTGGGCTCTTTTTCCATTTTATCTCATATAATTTTTGACGAGATGATGATAAAGGCCGTCTCTTTTCTTAGTATTAATTGCTTTTCCTTCTTTACATGAGGATTCGTAGCTAGCAATTGACAATTACTAGATCAATGAAATGAAAAATGAAACGGTGATACCATTTTCTTAATCTAATATGGATTCGGTAGTATGATTTGAACTGATATGATCTGATTTGAACTGATTTGATCTAATTTGATCTTTTTGATCTGGTTTGAACTGATTTGTACTAATTTGATCTGAGTAGATTTGAGTTGATCTGAGTTGAGCATCTAGCAAGTCCTCACTTCCCATAAATTTATTATAAGTTTTCACCAGTCGCAAACCATAATTGATATAGCATAGAGGAGTTCAATAATAAATCCCATTGGTTATTAATTTTCGTGCCATATTCAACTTACAGAAGCTACTAAACAATTGAAAATATAACGGGGTTTTTCCACGTAGAAGGACACTTTTTGAGGGAGAACTAAACTTTCAAAACGTGGATGGTTAGTTACCTTAATAAATGTCAACATGCGGAAGATAACCAATTGCACTGTTCCTCGTGCGAATATAAAACTTCACTATTCGGTAAATTGATAAAACATAAATGTTTACATAGAGATGGTAAACCATATCATTGTTCAAAATCCGAGTTTAGCATATCTGTTCAAAGTAGCTTAGTAAACCATAAATGCCAACACACCGGAGCTAAACCATTTCATTGTTCCTTCAGCGTGTACATGACAGCTTATAGAGCTAACTTAACGACGCATAATCGCGTTCATACTGGTGATAAACTGTTTTACTCTTCTATATATGAGTATAAGATTATTAAAAGGTTAATTTGATAAACCATAGGTCCTCCATACTGGGAACAAACCGTTTCATTGTGCTAGATGTGCCTAAAAGACTACTGGGAAGAAGGATTTAGTAAGTCATAATTTCCAACATGGTTATGACAAATGGTTTCATTGTTCCGAATGTGAGTATAAGACTTCTGTCAAAAGTAGTTTAAATACTCAAACGCTTACACATTGGTGAAAAACCATTTCATTGATCTGAATGTGAGTACAAGGCTGCTATCAGAAGTAATTTACGAAAGCGTAAGCGTTTAGTTACAACCGACTATGTTATTATAATTTACACAATTGCTATTGTAATACGTCAAAACTACTATTGTAATCATAAGATTAAAATGAAAAACCAATCAAAAATCATTTTAATACACAACAAAATATAGATTTGTTAAACGAAAGTCAGCCTTTCCACCAAAGTCCCTATGCAATACTTTCAAGAGAAGCGTTGTTGGCACGTTTGAAATTCAAAATTATTGCCTTAGATCGAGAACTTCTCACTTTGTCTTCGTATAATGTTAATAATATAATGTACTGAGTTCTATATTAGCTTAGCTATCAACTTAGGATCTTACTACAAAGTTTCCTGCTAATAGTACTTAAGCTACATAGGAATTCACCTGCAAATGCTGCAAATATTTGTAATTTGTAACGCATAAAATTTTGAAATATCATCTTTACATCTCTTGGGTCTTTCTCAAAAGCTTCAAATTAGCTCATACCTGTCACTAGTGTTTCTAAAATAAATAGAAAGATTATTAGTATAAGGTGCTGTAAATAATGTTTTAAGTGTTTCTCAAGACATTTGTACTCCCAGAGCAATCGTAAATATTTTGATTGTACAATGTTCCAATTAGGGTGTTCTAGATATTGCTACGTACCCCCAAAATGTAAAGCGTTGAATTATTCCGAGAAATTCGAACTGCAGTAAATTTCTATTAGATTTGAGGAAAACGTATAAATTTTTAGAAACTGAAAGCATATGTTCAACAGGGAATAGCTGCATTGCATTTTAGGAAAACAAGTTCACGGTTTACAGTTGCATAGCCTTGGCCGGGAGGCATCGTTTAGTTTAGAACAGCATTCTAGGGTAGGTTAAAGGGACATTTCGGCAGCTTGGATGATTAGTCAAAAAAAGATCCTTAACGTGGGCAGTAACACGCGGCTAAAAAGTTCTAAATTCAATTTAAGCAAAATAGGGTCTGGAAGTTGTTTCATTTTTCGCAGCCTTTCTTTACCAATATGTGCTAGTGTTTAACTTTTTGCCACCTTTAACTGGCACAGAACTTTCAAGCGCTTTTTTGACCGTTAGGAAAACATTTACTGCTTTTGCGACAACTTAATTTTTCTAGGAACGTTGAGCAATTGCAATAAGATCATTGATATTTTTTGGAGACTTTTGATATTAAAGAGATTGAATGAAATTGATATAACTAAATTCCAGTACATAAAAAATAGTAATTATTAGCAGATTGACAGGTTATATTAATATTTCATATGTACTTAAGTCCAGCTTTTATAATTGAGGCCACCCATTCCGAAACGTTTTAAGTGCCACAGAGGCCTTTTATAGATTTATTGCATGGTTAGGTTACATGTGCCACGTTTTATGGTTTCCATTAAGGTTACACGTGTAAATTCACTCATGAAACTTAAAACGTTTTAAGTACCGTGGTACTTGCAAATAGCATTGTAGTTGTTGCGGCGTTAGCCGCGCTAGAGCGATGGAATGCTACGAAAGCAAGGCAAAGAAAAGGGCCAGAACGAACTCGAAGTGGTTGAAAAACGTAGAAAAGTATCGGAGAAATAGAGGCCATTGGTATATCTCAGTATCTGGATGATCAGTGCCTCTAAAAATTCCACCATCACAGGTTTGTACAGAAGTCAATATTTGTTGTTAAAACGTCTATCATGTCACACTCTTTAACAGGTACCTGCAGATGTAAGTTAAGTTGTACCTCCATCACTTGGTAATGCCGAAGAAATATATTTGAAAAATTATATGACCTGGCAGGTTACGAAAAACATCAGTCTTACCTTCTGCGCTTCATACATTCTCAACTAATTAAACAACGGAGGCATGGAAATTACGAGCAGGCATCAGAGAGTAGGTGCCAACACTCATTCCATTATTTGCTACCCTTACCTAGTTCTTCAGAAGTTAGAGTTTGGTTAATGACTTTCTGTGACACATATGTTATTTCCCCGCGGCCAGGTCATCTGTTAGGAGACAAAATTTTGACAGAGCAAATCGATCAGCATGAAAATTAAAAAAGGAATGGCGCAAGAAGTGCAACAAAAATAAATTAATGGCGAAATAAGATTATTAAACACATTTCCTTGTATTCATCTGATATAGGTCATTATAAACTTCCTGTTTCTAGGCAGTGGTACACTCAAATCTCCCTGAAAATGCAACTTACAATATCTCTGCTGAACAGCAAAAGAAGTAGCAGTGATGCCTAGGGAAGAAGACATCGGGAACGCAAAAAAAAATCCGATTCCTATGTAATTAGCTACGATGTGCAGCAGCAGTTGTATATACCACAGCGTACACATGCAGAAATGTAGTATTCCAAACAGCTCGTATGATGTAACTTAGGAATACATGATTCTGAAATGGACAAGAGTATGATGTGTTTTTGGACAGAAATCATGGGAGGTCCTGTTTCAACAGAAGTGGTCCATAGCGTCTACTAATTTTTGACGACAGAGAGGAAGCTCAATGGTCTCAAATAAGCTCAATGGGCTCAATGGACACAAATAAGAGGAAGCTCAATGGTCTGGTCGGACAACTGCGATGCACAAAATAAAAACCAGAGAGTATTGGCAATGTACCTCACCTTACTGACCAAAGGGAATATTTGCTGAAATTGAATATAAATTTTCTGTAAGGGGACATACATTCCTGGCTTGTGACAGATATTTTGGTTTAGTGGAGAAATGGAAGCGACGATGTAAGGCAGTAGTGCCCATGGCCTTAGCGCCATTCTGGGCTTCAGCAAAATGCACCAATCCTCTTCTGATCATAGTGATGGAGGGTTTTGATGATTGGCGAATAATAGTGCACAATAACCTCATAACTCGAAGTTAAAAATCTTTGAAGCTGCCAAACTAAAATTAAATATGAATGATTTTGGAAAGGTAGAATTATGCACTTCTCATGGTCATCTATAATCAAGTACTAAGGTCAACATTTTGAAACTTGGAACGTCCCTTACTGAGTTTGTCATGATTGATGTGGGGGTACATCCTACAAGAAACGAATTGCTACCGGATAAAAGTCCGCACGTTAGGGCATGTTGCCCTTTCTTGACACCGCAGTCAGGGAGTTCTTTTCACAGCTGTGTGATAATACTAGTTAAGTTTACGATTATAAATTTGACATAAATAAATCAGACAAATTCATTTGACAATTTTTTTCATTTGCGGCATCTATGGAACCAAAACCAAAATGGAAGTGACATAGCACATACGACATTTTGACTGGCACAAGCAGGCACGTCTGACAACCTTGCCTACTACATTTTTTTTCCAAAAGTTATACAACTCATGTTTTTTTGAACTAGAAAGTATAAAGTAGTGTTACACAAAAGGCAAGGTCTGATTGACTTTTAATTGTCTTTAAATTAGTAAAATATGTTCTTTCTTCGTATCAAAAAATTGATAAAATGACACTTATTACGTTCTGAACAGGCAGGCATCAATTGTAGGATTATCAAGTTGTGGTATAAGGACAAGTATTATCTTGTTGTATTTTATTTTTTCCTTCTGCTGTTATTTTCTCATTCGGTGAGATTTCTAATTTTGTGGCCAGTTCCTATTAATTTCAGAAATCAGTTTTTATAATAGGTTTCGTATATTTCAATTGCTTTTATCACAAATGTCGTTTTTGATCAACTATTAGAATTGCGTTATGCGGATTCATATTCAATCATTGGCCAAAGATGATTTTTTCACTATATGAAGTTTTTCGATAATTGTCCCACCGCGGTTTAACTAACTCAGCAAAATAGAATAGTTTTAGGATAAAACTTCACTATGCACTTGACAATGGCATATTTTTTTATTGGGAAGTATTCTCATACAAATTTCTCCACCGGCACATGAGGTGAAATTAATTCTGGGAAATCTAAATGCCAAGATAGGAAGAGAAAATGTTTATCGGCCGATAATTGGGAGCCATAGCCTCAATGAACATTGCAATGACAATGGAACCCGTCTCGTTGACTTTACGACAAGCAAGCAAATGACTTCCCCAAAATAAAGCAACATGGGCTTGGCTCGATGGTGTTACTAAAAATCTAATTGATCACGTTCTTGTTGACACATGCCACGAAAGTGATGTAATGGATGTTCGCAGCTGCAGGGGAGCAGATGCCGTCTCTGACCACATCCTCATCGGAGTGAAATATCACCAAAACTTTCGAGCCTGAGACTAAAGTGTAACCCCAGAGCCAGAAAATTTTACGTCACAAAGCAAAGAATAGATTAAATAGACAAATAAGACTATTTCAGGCCGCTACAAGCATTTCGTATCTGCAAGGGCAAGACGAAATGCAAATAATATCGATGTAAAGTGGTCTAAGTTGAAGAATGCTATAAAGGTAGCCGCTGGAATCACGGTAGGATATAAAGGAGATGAGGGCAGCGTGTGGTTTAATCATGACTGCTGAATAGCTCTAGATCAAAGAAATAAGCTAACAAAAAAGGTGCTGCAACATGGCACACGAGCAAACTATCAAGTTTTCACGATGGTGAGGACACTGCTTCATAGATATGTGCAGGAATAAGTAGAGGGATTGGGTAAGTAATCAGGTAGCGGAGATTGAGAAATGTACGCAAGACTCAAAGAGGAGAAGTAAGTCTCCAGGCGAGGAGCACAATGACCCCAGGGATGGAAAAGGAAACCTTGTCACGGACCCTAGTGAAGTCGTTGAGCTTGGGCTGACTACTTCGAGAAACGAATAAAAGAGGCCAGTGGGAGTGCCATTGAGAGGACAACATTAAAATCAGAAGGCGGTAATGGTGTAGATTTACCAATCCTAGAGCCGAGTCTCGGCGAGGTCAAGGAAGCTATAAGAATCATGAAGAATAAGAAGGCATCTGGTGGCGACCTGATTCCGCCGGGACTTTTGAAATACGGTGAAGAACAACTATATATGAAGTTACATGCACTAATTTCCAAAGTCTGGGAACAGGGGTCTTACTGGAATGTTACCCACATCTGCTCCCTACACAAGAAAGGATCCACGCTGGATTTTAGCCGGACGACTCGAACCTTTCTCAGAAAGATCTTTGGGTGATTACCAGTGCAGCTTTAGGAGAGGCAGAACAACTAATGATCAAATTTTCACAATCAGGTGGATCCTCAAAACTGCTATACGTTTAATACTACCGTAGTCATAGACTATAAGCAAGCTTATAACAGTATAGATAGACTATATTTCTTCAAGGTGGCTCTGCTGGGTGTGATGCAAAAGTTAATTGAGCTTATCAGAATCACGTTAGTGAACTCAAGCAGTCAAGTTACGATAGCTCGCAAAGTGTTTAGGGAGTGCGGTATCGTCAGAGACCTTAGGAAAGGGGATGCCCTCTCATGCATTCTCTTCAACCATAATCTGAAGCGTATTGTAAGGAAGATTGAAGTGAACTGCGGAAGAACTCTGTTCAATCGCTCTATGCAGTATCTGAGTTATGGCGATGACGTGGACTCGCTAGAAGTGGACTCGCTAGAAGAAAGAGAGAAGCTTTTTAACGGCTGGAGGCATAGAGTCTAATGAAGCAGGATTTCTGGCTAACATGAGCAAACCAAAGTATATGACAATGTGCCGAATGGTGCCGCATGAAGTGACACTACTTATCATTGGAGATCGCCGGCCCGAAAGGATACCTAGTTTTATGAGGATTGATAGAACTGTCATAAGGCCTATAGTAATATATGGCACTGAAAATTGGGTCCTGACACCCATGATGTGATTATTCTGAATATATGAGGGCGAAAAATCATGCGACGTATAATTGATCCGGTTTACGATGTGAGCGTCTGGCGTATCAGGAAGAACGATGAGATATATGAATTCTACGGGGATCCAACATTGGTGACTGACTTAAAAAAGCACGGATTAGATGGTTGGGACATCTCCAGCGAATGCCAGAAGACCGGTTGGCGCGGTAAGTCTTCACGCAAAGCGTTGGTTGAAGGGCGTCGAGGAGGACCTGTAAAGCATGCGCGTTATAGGTTGGAGACAACGGGTGATGGATCGAGATGCGTGATGAGGCTTTGTGGAGGAAGCTTGAGCTCTTGATGAGCTGTAACGCTGTTGGTATAAAGATAAAAAATTATTTTATCATTTGAAAGATAAATCCTTTTTTTGTTCACCTCCATCGATGGCTGCGTCAATCTTGCGATCAATTGTAAACGCTTTTTCTCGTTATGCGCATAAATTATAAGGGCTTAAGCAGATTATTGTACCAACTGAATGTTTTCTCCTTCATTAGATTACGTAGTATTTCGAATGAAATTGGGGGTTACCATTTATTTCCATCAGGGTTATTCTGTCGCATATTGCTAATGCGAAAATCTGATCTTGGAGCTCTTGTGAACTTGCCAGAGTTTTCTTTCATTCTTGATGTAATATGGGCCAATTCCATACTCCAATTTTTACATTGATTTGCTTTTAACGAGATTTGCTAAATGTTTCTTTTATTGTCATTTATGGTTTTTTAAATGTTCGATTTCGTCAATCATTGAACGTCCAAAAAATTGATGACGCGGCCAAAACTTATAGGATCATCAAAATTATTCTAGACTTAGTTAAATTAGTTTATAAGCTTACATTTTAATGCCAATAACAAAATAACACGTTGTTAAAATTATAAAATAATGTTTGCAAAAAATATCAAATAAGGCAATCATTTTTAAGCAGAGGTAGGATTACTTACCTGCGAGTATTCCTCAAAATAATACGATTATTCTTAAAAGTTCTAAAATTTAATTTTACACTACGTAATAATACCTACTGATGCGGCATTTTCGAAATGTGTATTTATATTCAGAACAAGTGGAATCTTTCTGATAATTGATATTACTAATCCAAACGGCATGAGAGCATCATAAATAACAGCTATGTTTTGATTGTTTAGCATTAGATGTTTGCTCCTTTCTTCTACTGCTAATAAGAAATTCAAATATTTAACACAGAATAAATATAATTAAGTTGAAATCACATGAAGATACAAATTTATTGTTTGTTTCGCGTGTATAGCGTTTTATTATTGAAAGATTTGTAAATAAAATACATTTAAAATTCCATAATTATTTTATGAAATGATTATGAATCAAAAGATTATTCATATTTGATAGGTTTAAGCCGAACGAATCAGTATACAAAATAAATAATATTCTACAAAAATTAGCAATAGAAATAGCCATGCGCACTGTTTTATATATATCTACATATTGGAAGTGCGCAAAAACCATCTATTTTAATGATGGTTCAAGCAAGGACAAGAAAATACATAAGATAAAGAAGAGAGGTTGAAAATCTCAAAATTTAAGTCAAAAAAAGTTACTATAAGTGAAACGGGAGAGCTAGTAATATAGTCACGGGGTAGGTTTCTGGTACAGCTTTCTGTTTACTAACATTTCATTACTTGTTTCAATATACTTAAGTACCATTTGGATTTATCTCTGAGAAGCATCAGACCACCCCGATTTTTGTTTTGTTGAATGTTGTTTTGCTGATTCTGATAGTTATTCGTTCTTTCTGTTCTTGTGTAGTATATTTATATTTAGTTGAACCTTCCTCGTGTATTTAGATAAAGTACTTGCATTATTATTTTAAAATTAAATACATGATATGGAAATTTAATTGTTCTATATAAATTATTTTGCGTACGTTTCAATAAATT
>WYDF02090889.1:0-10890 GCA_009867245.2 Adranes taylori | reverse complement strand
GCTCCAATTTCCCCCACTGTTTTCCTCTTCACTCCACTCAGTTCCCGCACTCTCCTTTGTCCAGTGCATCCATTTTTCTGATTTCTTTCCACATATCCTACATATTCTTTCATGTTCTTTCATCCAATACTTATTTCCACGTTCCTCATTCCCGCATCTGAACCATGCAATCATCCTTTTTTCTGCCATACATAATCGTAATACCAGCTATCCGATTCTCATCCCTAATCCACTTATACTTCCTATTATATCTACTTTCATTAATTCTTCCTTCTCTCTCTTGCCTTTCACCATTCCTCATCCCATTTTCTGCACCGCAACCATTTTCATTTTCTCAAATCATCTAGCCGTCAACCATCCAATTCTTCTATTCAGATTCATTCTACCCTTAATCCATCCATTCTCACTTCTATTTCCTCTCCATTCAGCATTCCCTCCGTGCGTACTTCCCACACCAGCCTTCTTCCTTCATCCTTCCATACCCTCCCCTCGATTTTCACCATTCTTTTCACTCCACTTATCCAACATTATATTTTCCCATCTCCTGCATTACAATCTCATTCCTAATATTCCTATCCAATCCCAACATCCTTTTCTCCACCGCCCATACTTCTGCTCCATACATCATTATACTATTCACATATGCTTCCATAATCTTCAACGTACTTCTCACTGTCTCTCTATACTTTCTCTCCGATACCATCCTCATTCTCTCTATAACTCCACTTGCCTTCTTCGTTACCATTTCCTTGCATGATCCATTTTGGGCTAAAAAGAAACATAAATATTTATTTATATTTCTTTACTGTTTAGTTTAGATCTTCTGTCCCCCCCCCCTCCCCCGCTATATCGAAAATATCCTTTCTACGTTCCCTCCCTCCCTTCTTACACACTATTATTTTTGTCTTTTCCACATTCAGTTCTAATCTCCTTCTCAACCAATCATTTCTTTCATCTTTTCCCTAACACTCGCCATGCATACTATATCCTAGCCGTAAGTAAGAGACCACGCCTTCCCACTTCTAATATTCTGACCACTACCATATCCCTTTTCCAACATCTTTTCCAAATCTGACAAATAAATATTAAACAGGCAAGCTCTTAGCGGGAATTCCTACCTTACTCCCTTTTTGATCTCAAACCATTCAGATATCCTAGCATTTACTCTCGTACCCTCATACAATTCCTTTATCATACTTTTCATTGAACTTGATATTCCTATATACTCCATTCTCTCCCACAAGTTCTTCCACACAATCCCACCAATCGCCCCTTTCAGGTCTACAAATAAGAGATACAACTTCCTTCTTTTTGATATCTTCTTATAGTTCGGAGTTAATTGTGTTACTTTTCATTTTGCGCTGAACAAGGAATTTAAAAAATTTTAATTGAAATCACTTTGACAATTTTAACTTACTCTGTTTAAATTTTCTCTCAAAATTCAAAAATATATTTAAATATATTTTCTATGATAAAGTCACAACATCCGACTAATCTGTCATCCACTTAATAAAAGTAGCCCTTTTTATAAAGGCATTCATGTTTTATTATCCCGGTAACCTAAAGAAAATACATACAAAATTACGTAAGCGAAACAAAGCGCACAGGGAAATTTTCCTACCGTTGCCACAGCAAATACATGCGAATGTCAGCAACTTCCTTGTTTCCGAACGCGTGGAAGCATTCATTCATTCATGTATATATGTATGTATGGATGTGGGAAAATTGGAAGACAAGGTTTCTGAAAGCAAGAAAATTAAATAGCATAGATTCTTTTAAAAGCATATAAAGATATAGTTTTCTAAATGGATCTTGCAGTGCGTTAACGTGAATATATATTAAAGTTACTTCAATGTGTATAACCTATTTCAAAAGTGCTTTGAAAGGGCACAATTAATTATATTTGGTATATTATTACTCGTACCGAACGATAGAATTATAGGGCGAGAGTAGATGTTAATTTATTGAAATGGTTTAGGATTGAAGGGGGGTCAGGGGATGGGGGTGACATAAAAATGCCCATTGAGAGAAAGTTTATATAATTTTTAAATGTTGGACTTGAAAGAAGTGTTAAGAAATTGGCACGTTGCTGGGTTGGTACTAGATGGCGATAAAATACTTGTGGCGAATAATGGAACTGTAAAAAGTTTGTGCTTGATATGGATGGAGATAAAATTCAATGTAAGGAAACATATTAGTGATGTTTATATTCAATTATAATGGATTGTGCAAGGAGAAGGTGAAGATGGTTCATATCAAAGCTAAGATTGCTGCTGACCGAATGAAGGTAGTATGAGAAATATAGAATGGAATCCTTGATACTAGACGTATTTGTAAAAATTATTCTTATGCATGCATCGGAAGTGTGACCAGCAAACATAATGAGGCCATAGAAAATGCTAAACTAATTGCAAATATCAGTTCATCAATAATTCAAGTAATCAAATAAAATCTATGTGGCACGTAGTAAATTCCAAAAAAGCACATTAGAGACATGCGACTCTTGAAATATAAATGTCAACAAACTCAATGGTTTCTTTGCCAATATCGCAAACCAATTAATGCACAGACTTCCGACAACTAACAAATGCCCATTGGAATTAGTCATGTAGATTTTCCCCGTTTAATTTATTTTCCTTTACTTTCATTTATTTCCTTTTACTTAATAAATATAAAATCTAAATATTGTGAAAGTTGTTTCGAAATCTTTCTTTAAATCACTTATCTGGAAAACTAGATCTTAATACACAAGAATATGGGATATCCAGAATAAAAATACGAAAGGAAATGAACAGCATGTTTTCTTCTTCGGATCCTTATGTTGATATGTGCTACTTTTGTAAACAATCTGATGTATTAAGAGATTTTCGGATGGTCATTGTTTTTATCGTTCTTTTGTTCTACCCGAAACAACATTCTTTGAACGTCTATTTCGAATTGGACTGACTAACAATCAGATATTTATGTCTTTTATTATATTTGCCTTTATATTTAACCAAATTATTAAATAACCATTTTATTAAATATTTTTAACGTACTTTTACCTTATTTGTAATAATATTTTTTGAATAGATGTCTACCTAGATCTAGTCTAATCACAATAAGGTATTTTAGGGTTTGTAGTGGTATAATATATTTTATATTGCATATTGTATATTTAATAATGTTTCTACGTTATTTTATAATGTATATATATATATATAGAAACTTTTATTGGCATAATTAACATTTATAATTCACAATTAATAACAATTCTAATTCAAAAACAATTCCTTACACCAGTAACTAACACTGAACTAAACCTCTCTATGTTACTCTTCCGGCAAATTCCAAACAAACCCAGATGAAAACTAACTTTTTACATCTTTCCATTCTTCCTGTTCCACCCACGTCTGTACTAATCCCACAACATCAAATGAACCCGAATGGTCCATCCCCTCTCTCACCCCTAGCTTACTCCTAAATCCTGCTATTTTCTCACACACTGTCTTTAGGTTCCCCGATATCTTCCCTTTGCCCTTCCTTTTATTCCCACCATTATGCGTACCTCTAATTCGTCTAAATTCTAAATTCGTACCTCTAATTCCTACCCTTCATTTTATGGGTATTTTATAATAAGATCAATTGGAAGTGGAATAAGATCAATTACTTAGTTACTACCACGTACACAATTGTTAAGATTGTGACTATAATTTCAATCTTCGGACCATTTTGAGACATACAGACTAAGGGTTCTAGGGTTTTATTATTGGAGTGTTTTAGGTTACCAAATTGGGACTAGGAAGAATTGGACTTAGTGGTGTTAACTGTTAAAGTACAAGGAGAGAGAGTCAACAACTAGATAAACGGTAGCAACTACACGAGAACGACTAAGTTCCGTTAAGTTTTACAAAAGAACAATAAGAGCAGTATGTTAATCAAAAAGCATTATTACGATCCTTCTTTAATAAAATCAAATGCTGTAACAAATACATGCCAAAGAATTTTAAAAAGCCTGTACCGCACAGCTGTGCTTATATAGTAATTAGTAAAACATATAACTTTTGGATATGATAGATGAGACGGCGGATCCATCCCCAAATTTGTATTTTTCAATTCTACTTTGAGTTTGAACGCAACTCGTATATACACATGTATTTATGTGAGGAAAGCATGCATATGCTTTTGGAACAAATAGAATGTATTTTAGAGAAAAAAACTTTAATCTTATTTCCTTACCGATTATATCTTCAGAAATAGAGATCCATTCGTTTAGAAATGCGATCGAAAAAGTTTCTAACTACTTCTAACTTTATAGCCTCTTGAGCATGGAAGTCTTGAAAGTAGATAGTTATGTAGTTTAGGCGCAAATAAATATAAAAATTCCAGTTTTATAATAGTATAGATATAAATACGAGTTGGCGAGGCTTATAATCTTCGAAACTTTTGTGGATTTAGTTTCTGGTCTATTTCATAAGTGAATTACAGTTTCTATTTCAGAAAGTTTTCAAGATCTTTGGTCATGAACAATATTATATTTTCTCTAGTTTTATTCTTTCTATATTAGTGTTTAGTTTATATTGGCATTATATTAACAACACTTGTAAGGTACGTATGAAAGTTGAAACTAATATTGCCTGATTCTGTCTTAACAAAGATTACAAAACCATTCAATCAAAAAAATCTTTATTATAAGTTAAAACAAAACTCTTACAATATTCTTTCTTACCCTAACAATATTTTACAAATACAAACCTTATACAATAAAACCCTACAATAAAATTCAAAATCAAAAATCAAAAATTAAAACAAAAAAATTTATCCCAAAACCCCTCCTAGCTCCTACGTTTCCCCCGTTAAGATGGAATAAGGAATTTCCTCTTTACTTTATTTCTTTTTCTTAATTCCCTTCCTTCATCTTTCTCTCCTCCACAGTTCTTTTCATTGTCGCTATACCTTTTATTTCTCCTCCCAGCACACTCTTACATTAGCCGCCAAAGACTTTACTTCCTTGCTCTAATTCTCATTCCCGTACATGCATTCACCCAATACTCCCACATATCATTCTAATCATCTCGCTATCATCCATCCAATATTTGTTTCCCCTTTTGTCACTCCCACATCAAAATCGCGCAATAATTTTTTTTTTCTTACCGTACTCACATGTTTAGCGATATGCTCTGGCATTTCCTCCCCAATCAATATACTAAAATCTCTCATTCCTCTAGCTTCTTCTCTTTCTTGCACCTCAACATCATTCATCTGTATCTCATATTCATTCACGGTTTCGTCCACGTCACACATTTTCTCAAACCATCTTTCGAACCGCCATCCTATTCTTTCATATACTTTGTTCCTTTCTTTTGCCCATTCAATCAATCATCCTCTAGACTATTCAAATAAACCATTTTACTAATCCCACGTTCGTACTTTCTCTCATAAATTACTAACTTTTTTATTCCTTTATTCCAATATTGATACTTCCCACATTCTTGCAACATTTATACTTCTCACCTTCTTAAATTACTAAATTCTCACTCGGTGTTGACTTTGCCACTCCAATTATTCTTCTCAATATTTCACACATCACTATTTCCATCCATCTTTGTTTTACACCACATACTTTTCCTCCATATACTTTGCACACAAACTTCCAGTTTTGTGATTCTTAATCTTACCCAAATTTCTTTTCCCAAACACATCTTAATTTTTCTATTGCTACTTTTGCTTTTTACACTCTCAAGCTTACATCCCATTATATTTTAACGTAAAATCTAAATACTCATATATTTTCACATTTTTTCCTAACTCAAACTTGGTTTGTTTGCTCCTCCTCTCATCTCCCTTCTTACACACCATTACTTTTGTTTTTTTTCCATATTCACCTCTAAACCTCTTTTCTCCATATACTTATTTACCCTTTTAATCATATTTTTCAATTCTTCTCTTATTTTTGCCATAGTAGATAAGGCTCTCGGCCAGACAGACGCAGACAGTCCAATTATCAATTTTCTTCTGCGCATGCGTGATTCAACACATGCGGCACAGTAGTAGCGTCACTTGGACCGATGACAGCGTGGGCGTGACCCCGAGCAGTAGGAGATATACGGGAAGATGAATATGGGGAAGGTAGAGGAAGGTGGGGGAAAAACTAGGCTAAGGGGATAAGTAGAGATATATTGAAATACATCTAGAATATTGTGAATCATTTATCCGGTGTTGTCACAGTAGTGGGAACTGTTCCTTCGGTAGAACCCTCCGACCCCCGAGACCTTGACTTAACTCGTTCTAAGCGCCATGATGATGTCACGATCGCCATTGTGGGCTATATCATAAATGGTCGCACGCCTTTGCGTTTGATATCCAATATGCCAGCCAGTGGCACGCCTTTGATATCCAATATGGCGCCTGACAGGGCATTTCCTATTTGAAATTTCGCAGGAAATTTGAATTTCGGGGGACTCGCGAGCAACGCAGATTTCTGCATTGTTGTCAATTTTAACACTAGGTGTTAGATTAATCCTCAGGCAAGAATATTAAAATAATTAAATAAAGCACACGTGTTCGTTTATTACCGACCATAAGCGGACCATAATTTTAAGCCCCAACTTCTCTATAACGATTTCAAATTTGTTTATTAATTTTTCAAACTCATCTCTATTTTTAGCTATAAGAGTGCAAATCGCACGTTGGTAAATTTAGTTCCACCGATCATTATACCACCGTGTCCGATCGTTACACCAACGTGCCATTTTTCTTACAGATATTCGCCGTAAGATTTATTATATTCGCCGTATATGTTAAACAAATGCACACCCCTGTCTCACTCCTTTTCCAATAGCATACTTTTGGGAGAGGTTATTTTCTATTTTTATGATGGCACGTTACACTGTAGACCTTGTATGTTGTTTCCTGGAAGTTTAGTAAACGCCCCTCATATGGTACAGATCTTTCGAATTAATTAGATCTATATACAACAAAACTAATTTACAAAACTAATTTAAAATTTAATATCTGTATTGTCAGATTATGGCAATGTTATCTCATCTATGTAACAAACGTATCAGAGTATCTGAGCGTCGTAAATCTCGTTGTTATAATCAAACCAATACGAAGTTTACTGTATCACATCGAGCAAAAGTAGGGTGATTTCTACAAACATTTTATTATCGTGCTCCACAAATGATTTTATCTAGTTATATTAGAATACTTGTGTTGTTGTTGTTATCAACGTTAACTTTATTTGCTTATGTGAAATACATAATCACAATTCCATTTTTAATTTTTAAACCGCGTACAGATTTAAGCATTAATATGAATGAGGCAAGACGAGAAACAAAGTAATCCAAATTCAATCGACTATCAATTCAAGTTTCAAGTTTCACTATCAATTCCAATCAGAGAATGTCTAAGGCTCCCACAGGAAGGTGGTTTAGTTGGTTCAATCTATCTAAAAAGAACTAAAATTCCTGCATCATTTTTGTGTCCCGATTAAAAATACACAGTTTTATTTTTGCAAATTGATGCATATCTCCCTCCCCAAATATTTTTTGCATATGCTACTGAAAATGCTCAAATAAATATATGATGTAAAATGTATTAGTAAGAATGACATTTATCCAGGCGCTTAGTAAATAGCACTATCGATCCCAAAATCTTGAACGCTCTAATTCACTTTCAATAAAGCTAAATTAACTTGGATTAATCCGTACATTAGGCAACATTATATTCAAAATGGATGTGTTAATTTCTTCGAAAACTGCTTATAGCCGTGTTTAAGATATATTGCTTAAAAAAATCTTCGTAAGGGTAGATGCAAAAGGACCAACAAGAAACAACCGAAGGACTAAAAGCTAAGGCTAGAGAAACCCTTATGGTTCAGTGGCAAATGGAATGGGAAAGATCTTCTAAAGGAGAGTGGACTTATATCTAACATAAACACCTGGATCAATAGGAAACACGACGACTTGAGCATCTTCCTAACACAAATGATCACCGGCCATGGTTGTTTCGAGAGGGACTTAGATAAACAAGAAGCGAAACAAGAATGTGAGCATTGCAATGACGATGCGGAACACACAATTTTTGAATGCACTGCATGAGAAACGGAAAGAATAACATTAAAGTGAACGATAGGAGATTATATCCAACCGAGGAACATAATAGAATTAATAATAAAATCGGAGACAATCTGGAGAGCTGCTGAAAAAATCGTTAGTACGGTGCAACGCGTAAAAGCGTCGATCGCTGAGACGAGAGAACAGCAAGCACAGATAACTTGAAATAGCGCTCAAGAAGTGAGATAGAGGTCGCCCTAATCCGAGAGCACTGCACTAATCGGGACGGAGGAGTAAGGCAATTGACCTGAACAGAGCTACCATGAAGAATGCGCAAGTGATACCGTGGTAGTCTCTAGTGTCATAAGGGCCACTTGGGCTATGCCCTACGTCCAATAAAAAAATAAATTATTCATCTGCATATGTTTTGTTACGGTATTTGTTCTCATAAAATAGGCAATCTTACGTAACAAAAACTTCTAATAGGATTTTTTATTGTATCCTTTTGGGGCCCGACACTTGAAAAATTTCCCCATCCCATAATATGTAGTATATTTCCTTGTAAAAGTTTTCGTGTATCTACTATTATCTAGTTAATATGTTTAATTTAGGTTACTATGGTAACTAATGGAGACTTTTTAAAGTATTACAATCTATATCTTTGGAACTATTAAAGGTGGACCTCTTATATTTGGTACTGTTTCAGAAGGTTATCATTATCTACAAATAAGCCAGTGTTATTAAAGTTTTAAAAAATCATTTTTATAATCATTTCATTTGTTCTTACAATATTCATAAGTCATTTACAGAGTACGGAGTACAATGAATCAGAAATGATTACATTATTCCTAAATAATTTAAGGTTTTCTATGTTTTTTAGGTATGCGGGTAAAGCGTTATAAAATTTGCTCCCTACATAGTAAATGCTACTTTCGTGCAGTGCCAAACAATGTTGTGGTAACATATACAAATTTTTGTGTCTTGTATGGTAGTTATGCATGCGACTGCCCCTGGAACTAAAAAGTTTTCGTTCTTATAAACAAAACACAGTACTGAAAAATGTAAATCCCATATACAGTTAATATTTAATTTGTTTGAAAGTAGTGACACAAGATTGTCTGTACTTTAGGCTATAAATTTTCCTCATAACTCTTTTTTTGTAATATAAATACCCTGCGAATATCACTACAATCCCAAAAAATTATTCCATATTTTAGCGTTGAGTAGAAATTTCCGTAGTAAACTACTTTTAACATATCGGTGTTGCAGTGGTAAGATAAGACATTAATTGAATAATATATTATTGCTAGACGCTTGCACAGCGCATCTAAGTTTGCATCTATATGTATTCCTAATAGTTTAATGGAAAAGCAGTCTTTCAATTTTCGGCAAGGTGTTAAGTTTATTTCAATACTACGTGGGAGCTTAGATTTTTCAGTTTTAAAGATTGTGCACTGTGTTTTATCCTCATTAACACTTAGCCATTCAGTCAATTCCATTGCAGAATGAAATCATAGACGCAAGCTAGCTGATACTCTAAACTTACTAGATCCTTACACAATACAATAAAATTTGAATCATCCGCATACGAAACAACTTCGGTCAGTGTGGAACTTAGAAAAATAAACTTATCTAAGTCATTACTAAAAATTAAAAAGAGCGAGCCAGAACCAAGCCTTGTGGAACACCACAGAGGACCGTTCGCTCTTGTGATGATGTAGTAGTTCTTCCCTCCGTATGTATTACACGTTGTGTTCTATTAAATAAATAAGAAGAGAACCAGTTCTGCGAATTACCCTTGATTCAATTGCGGTACTTTATCTTTAAAAGAAGTGTATGTTCAACACAATTGAAGGTCTTGGACAAGTCCACAAATACCTGCTAACCAGCAGCTACAAGACCGCAGCAGCTACAAGACCGATTTTCTGCTTGAAATTTGCTGACGCCGTGTTCACTGACAGCCCATTTCTGAAACCATGTTGACTTGTAGTAAATATTTGATATTTATGGAAAAGTGAACTAATTGATTATTCATTAATATTTCAAGAATTTTGTAAATAGCTGATAGTATGCTAATTGGACGATAATTATTAATGCCGTTTACACCTCCTTTTTTATATGAAGCCAATACTAATGCTGTTTTAAGTTTGGGTGGGAATAAACCTATAAATTACATATGTACGTTATTGGTGCAACAATATAACATATACATTTTTTAAGTAAAAAATTACAAATACAATCGTCACCTCCTGAGATGCTATTACTTAAATGAGTCTGTACCTTTAGCACATCTAATTTAGTTACATTTGACAAAAAGAACGTGTTACTATGCATGTCAATATTTTTAAGTGCAACAGGACTATTGCAATTTGTGTTTAATAAGCGACTGTTGTCCGACAAAATAATTATTAATAGCAGTACAGGTTTCGCTTGTACTCAGTGTAATACCATTTAGATCCGTCAATGTTGGAAAGTTAGATGAATTAACTTTACCTTGTAATTTATTAATAATAGCCCACGTAGATTTTCCTTTATTTAAAGATTGTTGTACAAAATTATCATTATTAGTTATTTTACTTTGTCTCAGCTTTTGATGGTACACGTTATTTAACTGTTTAAATTCCTCCCTGAAAATAGGGTATTTCATAGATAAAGATTACATAAATGACACCCTATTTCTTAGTATGAAGTCTGTGGACAATGTTTTGGTTTTAGTTTTGTTCTTAATATTTTTCTTTTCAAGTGGAAAGTGATAAAATTGAAATTGAAAAATTGGCTTAAGTTAATGTCAGAGGACCCACTTATCTACCTGATTCTTAACTGCAATTTAAGTATCAATAAAACCTTTTTAAAT
>WYDF02090878.1:0-10890 GCA_009867245.2 Adranes taylori | reverse complement strand
CTACAGGTTTTGAGTTTTCCGATAAATTCGCACACCAGCAGCTGATGGTCACTCCCGCAGTCTGCAGACGGAATTGTATTTAAACTCAACGAGGGTTAAATTAAAAAGAACATTTTAATTTAATAAAATATAATGATTAATAAAATTAAATAAATCAGATTTACACAATAAAAGTTTTAGTTATGTTTGTCAAAATAATGGAGATAGTAGTTAAAGATATAATGATTACTTAAAACATGTAAGTCAAATGAAAGGAATAATTATGATGCATATTTGACGAAGTAAAATAAAACATTTAAATCTTGTGACAATCGAATAATAATTAAGTAATTAAATATAAAATATTATGTTTGAGTGCCACTCTGTACTGCCATGACCACTGACTCTAAGTAATATATTAAATTGTATCTTTTCAAATAAAACTTAAATCGCGTACTACCCAACTCATTAACAAGCTAATTTTTTAATCCCCTTAGCCAACGTCCGAATTGATCTTTTATAGACATTCCAGCAGCTAGCTGAAGCCTCCTAATTTTACTGCGTAAAATCATACTATGATGAACGCATGTGTTTTTTCGTACTTAAGGGGAGTTTCGTAAGTTTCGTATTAAGGGGACAACACTAACTGTCATAATTGGAGAGGAATCACCCTACTATCAATTCCAAGTAAAGTGTTTGCGCGAGTGATACTCAACAGAACTGAAAGCGCAAGTGGAATCATAAATAAGGAAGGAGCAAGCAGGGTTTTGTAGTCATCTTTCTTGTACCGACCAAATTAACACGCTTCGTATTACTATCGAACAGTCAAATGAATTTATCACTAGCCTTCATCTTCTGTTCGTAGATGTTGAAAAGACCTTCAATTCTCTTAAAAGGGCAGGCAGTATGTGGAAAGCCTTGCAGAAATAGGGGATACCGGATAAGATAACAAAATAATTAAAGAAACATAAAACAACTACACATGCCGTGTCATCCACGAAGGGAAAATCACGAAACCGTTCGCAGTTAGATCAGGAGTTTGCCAAGGATGTATTCTGTACCCAACAATCTTTCTATTGGTTCTGGATGAGGTGATAAGGAAAGTCACGGATGGAAAAAGGAGGGACAAATACTGAAAGATGTCTGAACGACTAGAGAAACTAGATTTTACACATGATATCTGCCTATTCTCACAGAACCATCTTAATATGGAAAAGAAACTCCAAGACCTCGAGTGCGGAGCCCAGATGGTGGCTCTGAAAGTAAACTCCCCCAAAACCAAGATTCTGAAAATAAACACAAGAGGTACAAGCGAATAATGAAGACATCGAAAATGTAGAAGAGTTCACGTACATTGGGAGCATAGTGACCCATAACGGTGGTGCAGCTGCCGATGTTAGAGCTAGAATCCGAAATGTAAATAGGTTCTTAATTCAGCTGTGTCTGGAGGGCAAGAGAGATTTCGACAGCGACGAAACTCCGAATTTTCAGAACCAATGTGAAAGCAGTGTTATTATACGATTGCGATACTTGGAAGGTCATCTCCAAAATCAACAGTTGCTTGCTGCTCTTCCTGAATAGATGCATCAAAAAAATTCTCCGAATCTCCTAGCCAAATGTGATATCTAACGAAGTTCTTTGGAACCAAACGAGAGAGAAATCCATCTCCTTTCAAATTAACAGAAGAAAATGGAGGTGGATTGGTCATACCCTCCGAAAAAACTAGGATGCTGTGGAGAGGCAAGTTTTGTGGAAACGTGGAAGACCAAAGACATCATGGAGAAGGACTGTGGATGAAGAGGAATAGAAGGAAGGAAAGACTATTTGCAGAGCTGAAAGTCCTTGCTAGAAATACAGTGCGCCGGAGAAACTTCGTCGAAACCCTATGATGTGGACAAGACTGAATGGAATTAAGTAAGTAAGTCAATATAATGTAATAACTCTATTAAATTGCTCCAATTTTGTTTTTAAGTTTTAATTGCTACAAAATTATAAAAATAATTCAGAGGGCTTGCTGTCCTGGTATGGGAAAATACTCGCCTTTGACATTTTAATTATATATGTAAGCACCGTAAGTTATAGCGAAAAAGTGTACAAAAAAGATATGGTGCATTGACATTAATTTGCTAATATTTATATACGAGCTGAACCGAAAACCGTAAACCGCAAACCGGAACTGAACCGATATATTTTTTGCTTGTCTTATATATCAACTTGACAATAATAAATTATACGTGATATATTAACAAAATGAAATGAAAAGTAGAGGGGAAAGTGCTGTATCTTGGAACAATTTTCAGATTGTACAATATTTTAAGGAGTTCTTTAACGGGTAACCATTTATTTTTTACCATATAGCACAATTATTTTGCAATTATTACAAAACACTTTTAAAAGTCTAATTAACTGTTAAAAACACTTTTAGTCTGTAAACAACTGTTAAAAACACTTTTAACAGTTGTTTACAGAGTGTTTTATAAATGCTGACTGAAAATGTTCCAAGGTACATGATCATCGTGTACCTGCCGAACAGGCCGTCATGTACCTCTGAACATTACTAATTATATGTATTATCATTGTTAACGAATGTATTGGATAAACAAAATAACATTTATACTGAAACACAAATTCAAATGAACAAATAATATTCAGTATGTAATATTGGAAATACATCTACAATAATTTATCAAGTTTCGGAATCCTATAAAAACCTCGCTTTGACACTTGTAAAGGAGGTTTTAGCGAACCAAGAACAGCTTACCAAGGATAGTCAAGAACATCTGGTTTCTCTGGCCACTTTCATGATTTAAGAGATTGTACCATTGAAGAATTAATGGCGCTTTCATTATTATAGTCAACAAGTTTTCCGGGATAAACATTACCTTGATAAAGAACTGCCCCTTTCTTATATTTTGTTTTTGGGTTTCTTTGGGCGGTGTCAATGATGTGTCATTTATTTCAATCTTCTCTGCTGATTGGGTTAGGATTGTAGATTTTCCTTTTTTATGCTTTCATTGGTTGACTTACGTAGTTCCGCTTTTGGAAATGGTCTAATGAATTCTGGACAAGAACTCATTACCGGATTTCTCATACTGGATGTCGAAGTGGACGGATCTGATAAATTCAAGATATATTGGGTCTGATCTGCTTGTTCTTTGTCTGGATTTGGTCTATCTGTTGAGTAAGCAGACCGACATTCATCGCCTGTAAAGATATCAGTCTTCAGAGGTGATATCCGTGTTGCCGCAAATCCACTCAAAATATTTTTGCTAGTGAATACAAGCGGAAAAGCCCTTGCTGTAATTTTTGCTACATCATAGATCGACAATGGCTTGCCTACATTCACAGACATCCACTACTCTATTGTAATTTGTTTTAAAAGATCCAAATAATGTGCGGTCAAGTGGCTGTAGTTTGTGTGAACTATGCGGAGGAAAGGTTAACATCTTGACACCAAAACTTCGAGCCTTTTCAATTACAGCTGCGCTGACATGGCTCTCATGATTGTCTAGAAGCAGCAATACAGGATCATCTTCAAATGGTTTGACATGATCCATGAAAAATTCAAACCACTCTAGAAACAGGTTCTCGTTTTTTATTTTATAAACATCTTTGAACACATTGCGAATATGTTATTTCCGGGAATGTTATTTTAATCAGAAAATGTTATTTTAAATTTCTTTATTGAAATTGGACTCGACATAAAAAATTGTCGTGAGCAATCTTATAAAATGCTGCAAACATGTCGGGTCCATATAAAGACCTTCAAAAAAATCTAAAGTCATAGCGAAACCGCTGTATGTATTCCATGGGCTCCATTCATTAAATTTAGCTAGAAACTCTGCTGCAGAATCGTGTAGAGCTTGACGATTAATTCAAAAACAACATACAAAAGAATTCGCGAAACACGATGTAGATCAAGAGCTGATGCTATTTCTGCAGTAAACATTAATTTTTTGGACGTTACGCTTGTTTTGAAGATTTTGAATTTGTAATGCTATTGCTTATATGGGACTGTATCTTGCAAAGGTTGAATGCTCCTAATAAAAGTTTGCAAAGCAAAACTATTAGTTTAAATGATGGTGTCAAACTTTTAAAGTCTCTAGAACAATTTATTACAGAATCATCAACAATTTTCTAATTTTGAGGAAATTGCAGGTGAAATAAAATATATTACGCCGACAAGAAAAGACGTTGCAAAGACGAAAGTACAATTGCAAGAAACTTTTGACAACAATGTTATATTTACAGATAGACAACATTTTATAGTTACATGTCTTTATGTTATATGCGATAAGTTAATTAGTGAAATTAGATAAAGGAGTGTGAACAATAGTGTAATATGTAAAGTTACACTTTTGCGGCTTTGTAACTAGAGGGTAGTCTAGCTACCGTGAAGCTATCGCTAGATCAACGTGAGTGGATCAACACAGCTTAATGCTAACTAGATAAATCTCTTTAATAATTTAAAACCGATAAACTCAAATTAACTACACTTCTGTAGTCTTATATATCAAACTTAACAATTATAAGTTATACGTGATATATTAACAAAATAAATGAAAAGTTTAGGGGAGAGTGTTGAACCTTGGAACAATTTTCAGATATTTTTCGCCATATAGCTCAATCATTTTGAAATTATTACAAATTACTTTAGAAAGTCTAGTTTAAAAACAGTTGTCGACAGAGTGTTTTGTATATGCTGACTGAAAATGTTCCAAGGTACATGATCATCGTGTACCTTTGAATAGTCCGTCATTTATCTCTGAATATTACTAAATATATAATAATAATAACTAATCTTTATTGGCATATCTTTTAACACCAGCCACATTATTATTTCTTAAACTACCTACTTTTACCAAAACTAAATCAATAAACAACAAAAAAAATCACTAAATCATTAAAAATAAATTCTAAGCTCATTAATAATTATTCACTAATAATTAACATCATAACTTCTAAATCCAGTTAATGATCTGTGGAAGGATCCCCCATTTTTTCTTATTTCCTAACTTACCCTTTACTTCCCATATACCTATTTCTCTCTTTTATATATCTCCTCCTCAATCTTCTACATTATCTTCACTCCTTTTCCCCCTGCCCCATACACACCCTCCAGTTCATCGTTACCACCCTTTGTCCCTCGTCCCATCCAAACATTACACATTCATCCACCCGATGCTCCCATGTCTCTTCCATTCCCACACACACACCTTACAACTCCTATCACTCTCTTTCATACAAAATCTGTTCCCCCTTTCCATACTCCCACACCTAAACCTTGCAATCATCCTTTTTACTTTCATATTCATATCCGATCCTAAATATTCTGCTTTCGCTCCCTCCACCTCTACTTCCTTATACTTCCTATTATACCGATTTATTCTTACCTTGCCGCTCCTTTCTTGCCACTCCACATCCTTCAACATTCTCTCCACTTCTAACTCACATCCCATCTCCTCCGACGTCTTCTCATACAATTTAATTATGGACCAACCACACCTCTCGTACACTTTCTTCCTGTCTTCTACCCAATTATTCCCTACTTCCCCTTTTTTCACATCTTTCATTGGATACGTGTATACTTTCCTCACAATTCTATCCTCCTCCCTTGTCATAACCTTCCATTCATACTTTGCCATATTCAATTCATACTTTGCCATCATAATAGCTATAACTAAGATTATCTATATCAGTGATGGCCTACCGTTAATCTGGGTTGAACCAATTTAGAATTTAAAATTTTTGGCGAGCCACATGTATTTTGCTTCTAATGTTTCAATATAAAACGTGTACAGTCCTCCAAAGAATTGGTGAACCGATTTTGTAGTGGAGAGCTGGGAAGACACCACATTCGATGGTACCCATCCGGGCCATCTGACAAAACCTAGACTCGTCCGTAAACAGAACGTATTCCCAGAAGTGTTCTTAAAACGCAACAGGAAAATTAAAACGGACGGTATTATGCTTTTGAATCTTAGCATAGCTTTTTATGCCATGCTTGTGCAACACATAATAGTATTGTTTCCTCCGAAACAACAATGTCCAGTGTGTGATAAATAAATATTTTAGTCCCGAAACAGGTGCGAAGCTTCCAGTTCTCCACACTGTATAAAACCGCCACAACAACTCTTTTTGAAAGGCTTTTATTGCAGTTTGCGGGACAGTATCACGCAATATCCGGCTAATTGTCGTTTTACTACATGCAATCTTAGAGGTCATTTGCCTGTATAAGAAGCCGCGGAAAAGAGATATTTAATCTACGGAATCAGAACTGGATTGATTCTATGCATGGGATTATTCAATAAGATATAATTTATTGTTTTTGAAGGTAAAATTAAAAAAATATTTTTATGTTCACTAAGAAGTATCACATTGTTTAAAAAAGGAGAAGCTCGTGGTGAAGTCTAATAGGTCGGGAGTTTAAGAACTAGTTTTTATTTTCAAGTTTGATCTATCTATTTTAAGTTATTTTTAAGAGTAGACATTTTTTCTCATCTACAAGTATCTAGAAATCTGTTTGTGATGTTTTTAAATGTAAATTAGAGTGAGAATGTAAATTAGAGAAATGTAAAGTAGAGTGAGATTTGTAACGTAACCAAAGTTACACTGCTTTATTCTAGATCTTCCACAAATATTATTTCTCTAATGTTAATTAACTGTTTTAATACATGCGTTCAGCGAAAGTGCCTTAGAGTATAAGAGTCTCATCCTCGAGGTATTTCCTTCTTTATTAGCACAACGCTGTATTTTAGATGAATGTAAAGAAAAATACATTATAAAATAAAATAAAAAATATGTAAATGTTTTTCCCTGTTTATGCTTGAATAAACTGAAACTCACGAAAACGCTTTGAAAATTTTTATGCCAATTCTAAATATTAAAATGAGATATTTATGTCCGAAAGAATTTAATGAAAATGTTAATAAATTAATAAATATATATATATAGAGAAGACATTGCCAAATTTGTGTGTCATGACGAGCTAGACCATTTTTTTGTTTCGCGGAAGCAGGAAATTAATTTATGCCTTTGGAAATGTATGAATACATACAAAGTGGTGTAACGTCTACGTTTCCAAATGTAGAAACAATTTTAAAAATATATTTAAGCATCCCTTTAGGCAACACTTCATCTGAAAGATCGTTTCCAGTATTAAAGAGAATTAAAAATTATTTAAGAAATTCGCTTTCTCAGGAAAATTGGTGTAAGTTAGCGATACCATTGAAGATGATACCACTAATAAAATAAGCATTAAAATATCTAAGGTGTCGTGGATCATTACAATTAAATTGTATGAAGCAAATTGTCGCCTTCATCCATGTTTATTTTAAAAATTCGAATTACTGAACGTTTTCGGGAAGTAGGTCCATTATCAAGCTAAAAAATTGTCAAGAACATCAAAAGTCATATGCAAATTCGACAGGGTACGGCGGATAATTTGGTCACTATAAACTATGTAATCAATCAACATATTGAGGACAAGAAGAAGGTGTATTTATTATTTCTAGACTTAAAAGCTGCCTTCGATAAGATCATTAGAAATGAATTGCGCGAGAGGTTACACGAAATGCGAATTTCGAAAGGATTTATCAGAATGGTAAGAAGTATGTATGAAGGGACGATGGTGAGGGGGAGAGTGAATGAAGAAGTGTCGGAGTGGTTCGAAGTGAAAATGGGATTGAGACAGGGGTGCAAGTATGGACGATGAAGTATGCAGATGACATTGTATGTATGGCGAATGATAGAGAAGAGATGAATGGGATTATAAGGAGAGTGGTGCAGTACATGAATAAAAGGGTATTGGAAATTAACTCAGAGAAGACAAAAGTGATGGTGTGCAAGGCAGGAAGGAGAGAAAGCAAGAAAGAAAGAAGTGTTTAATTTAGGAGACAAAAGTATGAGGTGGTCAAGAAATATAAGCATCTAGGATATAAGTTAATGCAAAATGGGTCATGATCGGAGCATATAAGTATGATACTTAAGAAAGCAAGGGGTGTGATGGAACGGATGAGAAGTGTGGCTATGGAGGTTTGGGGATTCTATGAAGATAAGTATGATGATTATGGATGTATGTGTAAAGAGTGTAATGATATATGGGGCGGAAGTGTGAGCTGTGTGTAAAACTCATTTGTTTGTGTTGAACACTGAATTCTCATCGTTGAACCCCCCACTCCCAAAGTAATTCTTTCCGTGTTTAAGTTGGTGTTATGTTTGAGTATATGATGGTATTAATATTCTAATCAATTTAACGTGTTGAATACTGAATTTGAGCCTTAAGAACCGCGAACCAGTTCCGTCAATACGTTAAATTGGTTAAATACTAATATCATCATATAATCAAAAATAAAACCAACTAAAACCCGGTTAGAATGACTTTGGCGGGTTCAACGATGAGAATTCAGTGTTCAATAAATATGGGAACATAGTAGATCGTTTTCTACCAAAGGTAGAGAATTTTAATCAAAATTTATTTCATATGTGTTTTGTCCAATTTAAACATGACTCTTAATATTGTTAACAATTTTTTAGCTTGATAATGGGCTTAAATTCCGAAAACCTTCGCTAATATGAATTTTCAAAATAAATGTGGACGAAGGCGACAATTTGTTTCATATAAATTAATAAAATAAGCTACAACGAATTAATTAGAGAATTTTCATATCAGAAAGTTTCTATAAATTAGAAAAATGGAATTTGATATAATATAAATAAGGAACTGTAATCGGCGTTTAATCCGTAATTTTCTTTGTGCAGTTCTTAAGAGGAAACCATTATTTAGTTAAGAAAATAGTTTAATTGTTTTCGTAATATTGTTTTCACATTTTCAATATATTTTTATTTCATATCTACCTTTTACGGTTTATTTTTTAGTCAGCGTTGTTACATTATGTAAGTAAGCTACAACATATTAAAAAATTACGAATTTGTTATGTTTCTCTACATATTTTTCGTTAATTAAATATATCCCGTAATAAACGTATATCATATGTGTGTTTTTTATTACCTATTTATAAAAATTTAAAAAAATGGGGTCTCGGGACTTGCACTTTGTTTAGGGCCTCATAACTGTGTAACGAGCCATTTGTAGGTTTATAATAACTAACGGTGTTTATAGCCTACGAAATCAAAAGAGATCTTACATTTGAAGGAAGTACCCCCCTAAAATCCATAGGATTTCATGGGCTACTACATGGATTTTACCGTGAATTAAAATCCATGGGCTACTGTTTAGTATACTCAAAAGTGCACTATCGAAAATTTCAAACAGCGATAGTATCATCTCCTATGTTAGCTGAATTTTCAAGAAGATACTGTAAAAACCACTAAAATAAAATCTCACTCAATGACTCTGAATTAAGAAACTTTAGTAAAGCATATCCGGAACAAAATTGAATATTAACTAAAATTAGTGTAATGATCACAAAAAGTAAACGAATCTGATAATAACTTTTTGAAAGTCGACAGATTAATTATTTTAATAAATATATGTTATATGTCTAGAAGGAATTAATTTTAATTAATTAATTATGTTACCCAGAAAGATGATGTTTTTATATTTAATAATATTATTATTTATTATCTGAAACTTGAAAACCGCACATAATATCCTTTTATGATTCTTACCTGAGAGCAGGCAACTGCGAAAAGGGCTACAACTATGAACTTATACATCTTTATTTGGACTCTACTGATCACCTATTAATGATTCTACAATTTTTTGACATTTTATACCTAGATAATCAAGGCTATTTACTTAATTGTAACAATTATATTAATTTTAAAGATAAAATACTTGTAATGCTAATTACTTAGATTGTTTTAAATTATAAAATGATAGCGTTTAATGACATCAAGAGGCATATAATTTATTCTGGTTTGGGAATTGAAACACCTGTAAATTGTACTCTGCATAGAATGAACCACTTTTAGCTCTTTTGTCTCCATAATTTTTTTCATGCTTATTTAAATCGTTATATTCGCGAAAAATGGCCTATGATTTTAGACAGCCCAATGGTGCAAAAAATTTAGGTTTGCCCTTCCAGAATAAATTACTTTCCAGCATCCGTGGCGGCAAATGTATTATATAGGGCCTAGTAGTTTATCTTTGTAATTTTAGGTACTATATTTACACTGCTTATCAAAATAATAAAATTATAAAGAAAACTATATAAAATGGTATGATTCTGAAAATTATTAGAAAGGTAAAGACGAAACTCCAACTAATCTGAGTATATAATTCCGATGCTACCAGGCCCAATTTGTAGATGGAGTTTAATATTAAGTGAATAATAATATTTTATTGTTAAAGTCATTAAAATCAAGCATAAAGGAATTTTTTAACATAGCTTTTCTTTGTTTTAGGTAAGTTAATTTTTGGATCTTTTGCCAATATTTGTAAGTAACTTGCCCGTAATTTATTTTTATCATTATACTCTTGGGATAACCAAACGATTAGTTAGCAATAAATATCTCAGCCATAAAGTTTCAAACTTGAGAGATGCAGTACCGCACCTGTGATGTCTTTATAAATTTTATATTGAATATTTAATCATATTCTTCAAATGTTACACTAACTGTGCAAAAAAATTCTTATACCTGTGGCCTCAACGAAACATATTAAATTTTTTTTTCAATTATAGAAAGTTAACTATGTATGTTTAGAACCCTTTTTTATTTTGACAGGAACTCTATTGATGTTGTAATAGCATTATCAGACACATGCATTTTACATGGTGCAAATAATAAAATTTGTGTAATTCTTCTTTTTGTATTTTGCTCTAAATCTATAAATTAATATATATATATATATATATATATATATCTATATATATATATATATATATATATATCTATATAAATGAATGTTGGTATATTTATATAACGCAAATAGACTTCGACACCGTT
>WYDF02090877.1:0-24204 GCA_009867245.2 Adranes taylori | reverse complement strand
TAGGTATACAAATACGCTTCTAAAAAGTTATAGAAGCAAATAGACTTTTCATGAAATCTATAAAATGATACTGATACAGTAGTACGCCCAGATTGTAATTTTAGGAAAAACCTATTTTACTTTCGAAATGCAAGAAACTGATCATGAGTCGTGCATTCAATTATTGTACTTGACTTTCTCTCGATCTTATATGAATTACGGTTTAGTGGAACGTTGCATTAAGGTCGGCTATCCATATTCTGAGTTTTGATGTGTACATTACATAGAAGTTTGATAGTTATTAAATACCAAGGTGCGCAGAGCAGATTTTGATGCACAGTGTTCAATTTCTATGTATTATATGCTCAATCATGATTCGTGGGGCATTAAATGCAATTACTGTGCATGCATGTACTAACAGACTGTTATCCTTATAACCTATTGATTTGAATGTTAAATTAGTGAACTAATAAGACAATATTAACTGTAAATAGATTAGTGTAGATTGTCCTTTACGATATTGCATGTAGCTGAAAACTTCTGACATATAACAAAAACGATAGATGGGCGGAAACTAGAGGCGTCCAGTATTGTTTTTAAGAACTCATTCCCAAAAATTAAAACTACCCATTCTCCCATCAACTGGTTTGCTTTTGATTGTATTAGATGTTTGGTCGTTAATTCTAAAGTACACCTAAACACACTTCTGATGGGAATGAGAGTAGGAAATCATGAGAATTCGATATAATTTCTAGTGTAGTTCAGAGTAACACGACAATACCACTAACTGCTGGGACAATTGAGTAGGTGTAGTCAATATAATATACAAGGTAGTTACTATAGCTGCAAGAGGTAATAAGCACATTCTTATAAGGAACTACTCCAGAACTATCAAAGATCAACATTAATACGATCTCAGATATAGTCAAATATGGTAACCCTATTAGTAAAACTAAAACAATGCAAGCAAGTTGCGACATACCGAAATATTTTCTTGCACGCAAATGCTTCGTATGCTCGTAGTACGAAAAGAAGACACATACCCGAATGAACGTTGTCATTTTTATTTTCTTTTAAATATAATAAGAACATTTAATAGTTGATAGTTAACGATATAATTATAATTCATAAAACTTAAAAATAATGTTGAAATTTATAATTAATGATTTCGTGTTGTACCTATGGAAACTCGTAGTCAGTTACGTTATGGAATGTATCTTTAGCCAGAAATGTTATTTTACAAATCGAAACACTCCCACCTTTCGATCTATTATGTACTGAAACATATATACAAATGTTTTAATAAAAATCGAAAGACTTAAGAGTATAATATGTGTCAATGTTCTATCTTTAATAGTTTTTAAGCTTAGCCCATATTTTATTTTAAACTGGCAACGTCGTTTTCTATTAAAGGTGTAAAGGAAGTAATTAGTTGCAAATTATAAGGTTACGTGTGTGCATAAATACCACTTTTCATCATAAATACCGAATTTTTCGGAAAATGGTCGATATTAGTATCTTGAATAAAGAAAAATCTTCGTGGACGGTTACGCCACTCTAACTTTTATATACATTAGAAGTTTTGTACTTTATAGATAGGAAGATAGATAAATAGATGTGTTGCAGTGACGAAACTTCAAAATTAGATCAATGGTTTTTAAACTGTAGCTTCACGAAACCCTTTCTAAGGATTCCTTGAGTAAAAATAAAAATTGAAAAAAACAATTATAAAGTCATCACACAAGTATTTGTCAACTGAAAAATATAAAAATACATTTCTTGATATTTGAAAAATTCAGTATGAAGAGTAATTATGCAGAAGAGTAGTAATTCAGTAGTTAAAGTAAGTTACTACAAATTAAACTTCCGCTGGCGAGTAGAAAATGGTCCTTTACAAAGAAAATTTTATCTTGATATCCTACATCCGCCTCTGGTCTAGCAGTATAACAGTTTTAAAAAAGTATAGCGAAACCTAGACATACTTTTATATCAAAATACATTTTTCTAGCTGCATATATAAATATATTAAGTTTCATATTATAAATCTATAATAAATCATGTTGCGCAAGTAGATTATTTCTATAAATGTTTTAAATTAATTTACATCATAATTTCTGATAAAAATTTGATCAGTCTCCAACAAATAAACTCTAACAAGTACTTACTTCCTCTAGAGCAACGTCTAACACAAAAGTAATTTTTAGTTGTAAGATTCTTTCCAGTTGTGTATTCTGTGTATTCATACTGACTTTTTCTGCAGTTGTAATGCTAGAAATTTTAATTACATGAGTAAAATTCAAACGGCTTTTTACTTGAATGAACTCGCATATGCCGTGTCAAGTTTCTTCTTAACGTAGCTCTATATTTACATTCTGAACATGCAAAAGGTTTTTCATTCGAATGACCACTTTCGTGCCTGAGCATGTAGGATTTAGCACTAAACTTGAGACCACATTGAGAACATTCATATGGTTTTTCACCAGTATGAGTTCGCACGTGTAAAGTAATGTGCGTTCTTTGTGAAGCCCTATAATCACATTCTGTACATGCGTACGGTTTTTCGTTCGTATGGGTAAGCTTGTGACTTATAAGATGTGTTTTCTGTGTTGCCTTATAATCACATTCGGAGCAAGTGTAAGGTTTAATACCATCATGAATTCGCTTGTGTTTAAGCAAGTAACACTTGCGAGTAGTTTTGAAATCACATTCGGAGCAACAAATTTGTTTTCCTATAGAATGAGTAGCAATATGAGCTGTTATGTATCGCTTTTGAGTGGCCTTGAAATCGCAAACTGTACACTCGAAGGGCTTATCACTGGAATGGGTTCGTATATGATTCGTAAGAAGGGTTTTTTGTGAAGCCTTATAATCACATTCAGTACAAGCAAACGGTTTTTCACCTGTATGAATTCGTACATGATTAACAAAAGATGACTTTTGTGAAGTTTCGTAATTACATTCGCTACATTTGTGTACTTTCCTTGGCCTTTCATTACATCCAACACGATCTACTTCACATTTTGAATTAGTAGATTTATTTACATTACAACTTATTTCCACCTTACAAATTTCTACTGTTTCGGGGGTTTGCTCATCGCTATATACTTTATTTTCAGTTTTCTCTATCTTAAAATCAACATGTAACTTTTCTTCAATTTGATGTAATTCAATAGATTCTTCTTCATTATAATATTTCTCAGTACAGATTTGGCTTGTTGCAGAAGTTGATTCTAAAATATCAAATTCTTCTTTAATTAGTTCTTTTTTAATCGAGTTTAATTCCATTTCAATGTAAACAAAAACAAGGTTAGCCTGTTATTTCTTCTTCTTCTCTAAGGTCAATGTTCTTTTGGCTTTAGTAATACGGTAACCTTTAACCGACACCGGCAGGAAGCATGCCGGATAATTTTTCCATTCACTAGTGCGGGAATTTTTATAGTGCGTGCGAACGCCCGCGCAACTCACTGGACAAATCATGAACTTCTTGGCTTGGCAGTTATGCATCTAAACTATAAAGAATTACTCTATAATTTATCTGAAGAATTACCCCTTCAGATAAATTATAGAGTTTGCGCAAAGACAAAATTTACGTTATGAATTATATTCTTATAGTTAATAATCATAACAGAGTTTATACTTATAACGTGGCCGACGCCGTAGCGATGTGGATAAGATGCAAGACTTCCACCGCAGAGTCTCTGGTTCGATCCCCAGCGTAAGCAATGGTTTGCGTTGTTGATCGAATCTAGGCAACACACGAAACGAGGTCGGTAATAATAGTACGAAGATAACCATAATTTATCATGCACATCTATAGGAGTAGCTGTAAAACTTCGGTACAGTGTGTGCGGGTTGGCACGCATTATAAAAATCTCTTACGACTTAATCAATAAAGGTTGGTGAAGACGAAATTATCTGATACCCTACCTATCAGCGTCGATGGCAGACGCTAGACGTTAAAACACATAGTCGGTGATAAGCCAGAAATAGGCCGACTATAAATAAGTACAAATAGTATATTACAACAACTGTAACGTATGGCCAAATGTCAACGCTATTTTACCGGAACCAATCAATGGACACTCCATTATAATTTCACATCACGTGACTGAACTAGTCTCTTCGTGCGTGACGAAGATACTGAAGGCAGTATTGAAGTTATCATTATAATAACTTCTAAAAGTTTGTTAAGCTTTAAACGTGGAAACACCGCTTTCTAGAAAATTTGACGACATGGCCCTTTTTTATTCGACGCATAATAAGGCGCTGCGCTATATGTGTGCAAAATTTCATTCTCCTAGTTTGAATACAAAATTTCTGAACAAACAAAAATGGCTTCTATCCGCCATATTGGATTTATAAAAAAATTAAAAAAACCTTTCTTCGGGCTTATAGTCTACACCTGCCTACCAAATTTCATCCAGATCGGTCCTATAGGGAAGGAGAAATTCTTGAACATACAGACGTACGTACGTACATACTAGCAGACACCAAAAATTCGACCCTTCTTTTAATTTTTTGGCAAGAAACTATTTTTTTAGAAAAAACTTTATATATAAAAAAATTGTTCCTTATGACCCCTCCTTTGAATTGCGTATTTACGGATTGAAGTAATTTCAATACAAGAAACGTACTAAAGTGAAATAGAACAAATTCTCAAAACATGAATCCTATACCTTTCATATGCCTATACGTATTACATGCGTGTATCTATATGGTACATGAAAGATAAAAATACTTACTCAGGACATCTCTGGATTACTTTATCTTGCCTTGATAGTCCATCGTTCCACCTGCGAAGATACGTACTAGACAGTTACTATTACGGATAAATGAAGGTTGTGGCAGCACTGTCTAAAATCCGTTTAGCAGAAGAACGAGCAAGAGAGAGACAGGAGAGTAACTAACCTCACATTCCTCAAAAGCAACTACTAAAAAAATCTGGAATTTTGCTTGTTCAGAGTATATCTTATAAACAGAGTATAAACTTGTTCAGAGTATATCGAAACATTTTAAATTTTCAAAGGTTTGTTTTTCATTTGAGCAAAATTACAAATTTACACGATATAAAATTATATTTGTTTTGACTATAGGTAGAATGTCTGATCCCGAATTGGATGAAATTAGGAAACAACGTCTGGCTCAATTACAGTCCCAATTTCAAGTATGTGTTTGATTTACTTCTTATTTTATGCGTGAATTTGTAGGAGCTGTCATAAATATTATTGAATGATATATTTTGTTAGTGATGACTAAGTACATTAATTAGTATTTCTGATTTAAATGAACAAACAAATGCTTTGTCTAACACGGTTTTGCTATTTTCGCGGCTTGCCTTTGGCTTATGGACACACACCGAAAATGAAAAATCATACCTTATTTGAAAGCTCTTACAACATCAAGCACAGTGGTGCATATCACATCTTGGTGGGTCTTTTTGTTCAGGAGTTATAGCCCTTTAAAGTATCCCAACATGCCTAAAAGTAATCAGTTATTAATGACAGCATGAAATGGTACTCAGAAATAAATTGCAATTAATTTGACATCTACAGAAATTTATTAAAAACTGCATGAAAAACAATATAATTCAGTTTCATGGTGATAAAACAAATCTTTATACATAATAGTCACCGTGTACTGCAGTTTTAGTCGCTGAAATAGCGTGTATAGTGTTTAATAAGTGATTTCTTTTAGGCATGTTGGGGAACTTTGAAGGGCTATAACTACAAAAAGAACCACCAAGGTATGATATGCACCACTGTTCTTGATGTTGTAAGAGCTTTCAAATAAGGTATCATTTATTATTTTCGGCGTGTGTCCATAAGCCAAAGACAAGCGATCTTCGCTTCTGGTTTATATAAAGTATATGTATATAATATAGATTAACTTTAACCCCTAACTGCTACCGACAAATAGTTTTCACGCAACTGCTATAGACGGGTTATTCAGACCCAGTTTTAAATTATAATAAGAAAAGAAATATTTGAAAAATTGTACTTATTTTTTAATACATGTAATAAAGTAACATAATTAATATTGACACATAATTAAAGCATAAAAAAATTATATATAGTTCGGGCATACTTTGAAAGCACATTGAAGGTGCAGTTTGTTGAACAGGAGGGGTTTATTTTGGGGTCTTTTTTTGCAGGAGAAATTGCACATCTCTCTTTTTTTTTTCATGGTGAACTGGCATAGGGTTGGGGTTAGTCTCCATAGTAATTCCAAGTATATCTGCTGCAAGAGTTCTTTGTTGTTGCTTATAAGTCGCGGAGTTTAAAGCGCAATTCCCAGCTGTTTAAAAAAATTGTACCTAGATATTTCTTTGTTCTTAGAGAATTGGTAATAATACGACTATTTACTCCCGAAATGATTAAAATGCAATGTAAAATTGCCATGGGCCAGCGTCTTGTTCGACGAGATGTTGATTAATTTGCGCATTTTTCTTCTAATGCATCTACAACTGCTTTAGTGTTATTGTAGAACATTATAATTTCTGATTTTTTAGTTTTATCATTACTTCCCTTTTTTCAGTACATATGAAACCATGGTTTTGTGGGATATAAAACCAAAAGTTGATGAATTTACTATCCGTTTTCTATTAGAAAGAAATTCAGGAGGGATATTTTTTTTTGTTTTTTCGTAGAGTGCCTACATAAGTTAGTCCTTTTTTATATAGCTCGTCCACTAGTTCCATAGAGGTGTACCAATTGTCACCCGTAATATTTCGGTTAGATTTTTCTACTGGTTTTATCATACGAAGAACAATATCAGTTGCAAGTGATGACCTGTTTTGTTAGTGTTATTTAATATTTTACCAGTATAAACTTCGGCATTTATCATGTAGTGTGTGAGAATCAGTAAGTATTTAAATCTTTAACCCATACTTTGCGGGCTTGTTTACTATATACATTTTAAATGCACATCTGCCGCGAAATGGTATAAGTATTTCATCTATTGTGACGTGAGTATCAGGAATAAAATAGTCTGGGCAATTCTTGACAAAACTTAAACAATCCAGAAACTGGAGCTAGCTTGTCAGTTTTTACTCTTTCTTGTCTGGAGTCTTGGGTATCAAATCTAAGACAAGATAACAAAAACAGAAATCGAGCAAGAGACATTGTACATCTAAAAAGATCTGTGCCTGTTCCATCAGTTGCCCACAATGATTTTAAATCTTCATGGCCTGATTTAAATATACCTTGCATAAATAATAAACTGATAAAAGGTTCGATGTCAATTTTATCAGTTGTAGTTATAACCATGGGTGCAACTCCGTTTAATTTATGCATTGCTCTTATTAAGAAATGTCAATTTATCTTCTTTTTGGGGTGCTTCTGTAGCCCATTTTGTTCTACCTTTGCCGTACCAAACAGACTGTCCTTCTTGAAGTACCAGCAACATCATTGATTCATTACCATTGGATGTAATTATATCTTCAGGCAACCATTCCATTCCATCAGTATCGTGATCAAAAACAATTTCGTCATTTGGTTCCTCTTCATCACTTTCATCTGCATTGCCAAACAAAATTTTAGCAGTATGTGTCTCGTTGTCTGCCTCTGTTACCGTTCATTGCAATTCAAAATCATCTTCTAATTCTTCCCAGAATTTTGCACTGTTTACCATCGCTACAAGTTCATTATCAGTTATAAAATTACTTGAAAACGCCATTTTAACTAATTTAAAAAAAATATCTATATAATAAAAAAAGCGGCCATACTATATGTTATAAAAAAAGCAATTCTTGCATAAAGTTATATTAACTTATTAAAACAATAATAAAAATATATATATATAGAAAATGTGTTTACTTGTGCTACCGATTGGGACCCGCGCACGTAAATATCTTGAAAATTATAATAAAAATAAATCCGTTCGCTGCAAGAGTCAAGCAGTCACTAACGCATTAGAGCATATCTAGACGCTCAAGTCCTCGACTATATGCTTATTCCGGTTTATATAAATTTTCCATGCGGCTGGGTCACGGAGACCCCGTCGGTAGCAGTTGAGGGTTAAGGTAGATAAAATAAGGTATGTTGATGAAATCCGAATAAATAATTGTATTAGCGATTTGAAACAGTGGTGCGCGTATCGATCGCGATAACGTCAAGTTACCAGTATGTAAATAATATTTTTGTTTAATTAGTTTAATTTATTTTATGAATATAAATTTTGGGCTTGTGTTCGATTTATAGACACAGTCGAAAATTACAAATCATACTTCAAAGCTCTTGCTGCAATAACTACAGTTGTGTATATCATTATCTTCTGAGGCTTTTCCGTTCAGGAATTAAAGCTTTTCAAAATGCTTCAACTGATCTAAAACGCTATTAGCACTATGTTATCCTGTAAAACCGCTAAACCATAATATATTATCCAGTAAAACCGCTTTATACCATTACTGTAACATAAAAAGATATGTTTACATATAACATTAAACTTGAATAAATAATGTTTTTTTACGCTGTTTTTAATAAATTTCTAGAACTGTCAAATAAATTTCTTGGTGGTTTTTACATATATTATCGTAAAATGGCGGCCTTTCCGGTTTTAGTGGGTGTTATGAGGGATTTCTTTTAGATCTGTTGAAGTATTTTGAAGGGCCGTAACTCCGAAATGAAAAGAGGTCCATGATATTATATACACCACTGTGCTCAGTGCATCAAGAACTTTCAAATAAAGTATTATTTATTTGCGGTACACTATGATCTTGTGTCCTATTCACGGATACTTAATTCTACTAGAGTTGAAAAATAGTGACTATGTCACATTTACACCACGAAAGATAATATTTTTGCGTGTAGATATAAATACATTTAGTTGAATTTAAAAATGTTGCACAGCGTTTACATTTTTAAAACTATGATTAAACACGAACACTAATAAATTAAACACGAACACGTGTTTAATTTATTGTTTCTTGGTGCATTAAGTACTGAATAATGACGTGAATCTCACATCATTTCGTAGAAAAACACATAAAAAAGTCCCATATTTCTAAATGAATAAATTTCGTGTACAATTGGTGCTATAATATAAATTATCAACCGCAATGGTATAAATTAACGTAAATAACTAAAATTTTTAAGGATTAAGGATTCCCTTATATAAAGTGATAGAGAAACGTTAGAATCCGAAGGGCCTTTAACGCCTGTCTAGTCATGTTTATGGTTAAAGGCACTTATAATCCTAAAGACCCATCTTTGTAAGCTCAAAATATGTGTGTTACCATTCCCTATCCGGTTTACCTGTCTTCCTTCTCCAGTCTGTATTGTGTATATAAAATTTTAAGTCTTTGGTTGACCAGGACGTAATCGATTACTGTAGTTCTCGCTGTGCAATATGTCTGCTTTTCTTCTTCATCTACATTATATGCTTCTATTTATTCTTAAGTTTTTTACTTCTCGATTAATTGCTGGATCTGTGAATTAAGTAAATTTTCTAAATTGAGAATTTCAATGTTATTATGTTACACTTACTATCATCCAACTTATGCCTGTTTCTTTATTTCTATTTCCATCAGTACTGTTCTTGTCTTCCTTATTCCTGTAAGCAAGCCTTGGGGTCTTTATTTTTTCTGCTTCTTTGTGGGCTGTTTCTGCGAAAAATCATCAAACACCCCAAAAATCTTCATCCCTTTTTTCCAGTTTTGCTCTATTCCAATATAAGACACTTATTTTATTTATATTTACTCCTTTTATATGGTGTAGTGGGTTTTTTTTTATTTTCAACTTCTCTAATTTTTTCCCATTTGTTTCTTTGTAAAATTACAAAATTTATTTTCGTATTTGTTCCTCGTGAGCTCTCTTTCATTACTCTTATTAGTTTTTTTATTTGATTTCATTTTCTAGTTTAGGTGCTTCTCATAAAAGAACTAACTACCTGATTTTCTTTTATCTTGTTTACTAGTTTTACTTTGTTTTATTTTGCTCTCTATTTATGTCGGTTATTTTTTCTTTTCCTGTTTGTTTCTCCTTCTCATTATTGTCTTACCCGTTATATCTTTAAACAGTGGTTTCATGTGTTGAGCAGTCAATATATGCGGGCTAAATTTACAATTACGTTAAATCATAATGATTCAGCTTTTTTTGTTGTTGTCCAAATGGTTTAAAAAAATTGTTGCATTCGTGATTTATTCCATATTTAGTTTTTCCATCTAATATAATTAATATTAATATAATTCTTATTAATTAATCTTTATTAAGAAGATATAGTGATAATAGTATAATAAATAAGTGATAGTTTAGCAAGTGATTGTGGAATTTTGCTTCAGGTGAAGAAGAAATAATACGTTGTTAATACATCACATGCACAGACCCGAAATATGAATCCTGATGACATGTATAACATTTATCAACGTCATTGGTTTAGTGCCGGTTTGGAACGTTTGAAAATAGAAGATCACACTCGGGAAGAACGATTGGAAGTCACCAGATACGAACTTAAACGATATTTGAAACAGCTGTTACGTGTTGATGTTGGAAAGGTATCACTATTAATGCCACTAGGCAATAAAAAGAAAAATCTTCGATTGTTGAATCAGCTGGAAACGTTACGAGTTAAAGAGGAAGCCACACAAAAATGCGATATTTCAGGTTGTAAGAAGATTCCATTACCATGTACTAGATTGTGTACTTTGCATATAATGAACAATCCAGATCAGGTTTTGTTTACAACGTGCACAGCTAAATTTGCAGATAATAGACAATGTCCCACACCTGTATTTGATATTATGCATGAGTTACCTTTATGTGTGGAACATGCTCGTAAAAGAGACAATTATAAGTTATACCAAGAAACAAAACCGAAGAAAGCTCGAAAGGAGTCGCGATCGTCGACTTCATCCAGGTCCCAGAAGAAGAGCAAGAAAAAAAGACGCTCGACTAATAGTTCTTCGAATAGTCGAATCATGCACCAAGAACCACAGTCAATTCAATTAGACACTGTTGATTTGGAGGTGGAAGATGTAAATCCAATAAATCCCACTAATCAACATGTTATTTCATTGCATGTTCAAGATGCTCTAGAAATACCAAATGTAGAACATGCACTTGATAATCATTCCACTAATATTTTAGAAGAATCTGATATAACTAATGTGCTAAACACTATTCAGCCAGATGAATTTAACGATTTATTTACTGTAAATAGAGATGGCGAATACGAACCGAGTACTGAAGAGAGTGAGGAATTAGAAAGAGCATTGGCTGCTGTTGATAATGACGTCAAATCATTGGAAAAATTAAGTCATTCGCAAGGGCTATTGGATAGTTTTGATCATAATTTAGTTGAATCATTAGGCGAGGAAGCAAATATTGTGGTAGCTGATGTATTTGAACATAAATACGGAGATTTAGATCCAAATTGTGATGAAACACTCGTTGTCGAAGAACTCATTGTAGAAGAGGAGGTACCACATAGTTTATTACCTGCACAACAAATTTCAGAATCTTAGCTATTGATTAAGTTGCAGTTTTCTTAAAGTGAATAGAGACAAAAGCTAGATATAGATATTTGTATTAATTCTATAACTTATTATGTATTAATAAAAGAAAATAAAATTTGATAATTTTTTTATAAAATGAACTAACTTTTAGAATTGTAAATGTAATAGACAGAAAATATTGTGGATGCTACCAATAAATTACAGATGTAATTCTAGTTATTTGTTTACATTGTTTACATTTTACACACGTAGATAAAATTTTTCATGATTCAAAACTTGTCTATTCTAATAAATATACTATTTTTTAAACTTTTTATTGCTTTTGATAGGATATTTTACCACAAACTGATCATATGACATATTAGTTACCTAAAAGATAACATGTTCCTTTTTTCCAATGCTCAACTTTTTGATCTATTCTAACTTATTACAGAAGACAGGAAACGAATCGTAAAAAAGCTCCATTTTTCAGTAGAAAAAAGCTGCTATTTTAGATAGTTCGCACCGGTAGTTTGTGTGCACTATAATTAGTATGTATAACTGAATGGAATATTGAACAACATTGAGTGCCCCGGAGGTCTGTTTTGTGTCAAACTGGACCAAATTTGGGATAATCAATTGAACTATTCCATAACTTCTATAAGAATTTTAAATCCCCTACCATTCTTTTGTGTTCTAAGCTTTGTAGCCTCATAATATCTACAACAAAGTCATGCATGTCCATATAATCTAACATTTATACCCACTTTAAATGCAACGTTTTCAAAAATCTTCTCTATACTCTGTCAATTGTCATTTTTTGTACGCCATAAAATGGGTTCCATATTACGGTAGCGTATTCAACTCTTGGCCTAACAAGTGCACAATATAACAATCGAAGAGTATTAACATTAAAGACTACCCCATCTAGCAATAAAATCGATGACGGATCTAGCGGAATTTTTTTTTTACTGCACTATGTGTTATTAACTCTATATGATTAGACAAGCTTAACTATTAGAGTCAAATGTTACTTCAGGATCTTTTACTATTTCAACTTTTTCGATAAACTTGTTACCTATGTGATAATTAGGCGAAATAGTCCTTTTCACTCTTTAAAAGTAAATAGCCGCACATTTACCTATATTTAGAGATAAGAAATTCCTAGTCGATCATTCATATAATGCATTTAAGTCATTCTGTATTAGCAGAACATCATTTTTGTCCTTTACTATTCTAAAGAAGTTGAGGTCATACGCATCCAGGAGGAACGCAGTATTTACATTAAAAATACTCCCTATATCGTTAATAAATGCCGTAGAGAATAGGACCATAGTGAGAGCCATGTGGTGTTCCAGATGGAATTTTTATTGATTTATATATCACTACCGCTATTTTCACAGACTGAATTTTTCCCGTTAATAGACTAGAGATCCTTACTTTATCAAAGGCCTTTTAGAAATCCGTGGACAGCCTCTTTGTTAGTGAATGTATTTAATATATATATATTCATTGCAAATTAATAAATTGGCCACAATTGATCATGACTGTTAATCCATGTTGTTGATCTATAATCTTATTTTTAAAGAATCATTTCAGCTGTTTTGCGAAAAGTTCGACTATAATTTTAGAAAAAATAGTTGATTTAGTAATTCCCCTATGATTGCTAATGAGGTGTATATCCCCTGACTTAAAAATAGGTTCAATATAACTTTCTAAAGTTCAGGAAACAAGATTTCTTAAAAATCAGGTATAGCGGTCTAACTATTGAGCACATCGTTTTCTGAACAATAGCTGTACATCTGGAGCCAAGGTCAGGCTTTGTTTGAGTTTACTCAGTTCAATAATCTCATACTCAGTGAAAGCATATGGCATAATTCATATTAGTGCTAGAATAATCATTATCCAACATTGAAAAACTATTGCTATCAAACTTGAAAAGAAGTAGGTGACTCCATCTCGTCCGCAATAGTAGTCAGGTCGGGAGTAGCGCAAAGATCTCATAGCGCACCTATTCTCTTCAATCTGTTTATCAACGACATCGAAGAAGTTAGATCCACTCGTCATTTATACTTTTTGCAGATGACCTAAAAATCTTCAAAGAAATTAAATGCAATGATGACATTTCGTTGCTCCAGAACATTACTGATTTTGAAACGTAGTGTAAAATTAATAAACTACATGTTAACCCTGATAAATGCAACACCATCTGCTTTAAGCAAAAACATCTAATAGTCAATAAATATAGTCTTTTAGATTCCAAGATCAATGTAGTGAAACAGATTCGCGATTTGGGTGTTGTGTTTGACTGCCAGCTGAGTTTTGTTCCCCACATCGAATACATCAAAAATAAAAGTGCCCAAACATTGGGATTCATAAACATATTCAGGTGCATATCATTTCTCTCGAAAAAAACCAGGAGAAATTTATAAAATCAATGAGATATAGAATAGGGCATCATTATTAATCTATCGAGGCTATTAGATATATGTTCAACTTAAACACGTTAGAAGATGGACGTAAAATTGCAGACATATGCTTCGTACACAAATTGATACGAGCTGATATAGAATGACATGAACTATTAGAAGAACTTAACTTTAAAATTCCAACTCGCATTAATAACACGTTTCTTGAGAAGCACTTCCACTAACTATATCTGTAGTAGTTCCGCTGTACCGTATGGCAAGACTAGGAAATCAGGTATGTCAATCTGTCGACATATTTCATGTACATTCTATACAGCTTAATAAACCCTCAAGAATTTCCTTCTTTAGAAACATAATATAGGAGACATAATATGTATGGTCAGGGGATATGTCAATCAGCAAAAACTGGTCGCTTTGGATTGAGGTAGTTTGAGTCAATTTAATGCGTTGAAATATGAGTGAGGAACTACGACAAATTTGTCGAAGTTCCCAATATATTAGTACAGAAAAGATTTCTTCTCTTTGGACATGACAGTAATGCATATAGCTTATGTTCTTACGAACAGTTTTCTCACCACTTACTTTGGGGCCTCAATGAAAAGTTGAAGGCATGTGGAATATTTACGGCAAACTGAATATTTTTGGCCACGTACCCATCTATGTATATTTCTTAAAAAATTTTCACTAATCAGTAGTTATTAAAATATTCTTAATTGTTGAAGTGCATATAAGAACAAATATTAACTAATAAATTAGGAATTGATTTATTGAGTAAAATATGCCAAAAGCTTCTTGTTAGTATTTAAACAAGAATAAGTACTCATTGTAATTTTGTTTATATTACATAATAAATCAACTTTATATAATTGTTAACATCAATTGTAGGGTGGAGATGTAGCGCAAAATGCAAATGCTGAAGAAGAACGAGCAAAGGCACAGAAAGATGCTAAACACTCAATACTGTGTCAAATATTGGATCAATCTGCAAGAGCACGACGTAAGAATTTTGTTAACACTACATTTTCAAAGTTGCATGTATACGCTAAAGGCGGCTTTAGGGAGCGCTAAAACGGATAATTGTCCCTCAACCGAGAGATAATAAATTAAATGCTTAAATAGTACTTTCAACTTTGTGGTAATCCATGATATTAAGATATTGACCTGTAATATATCACATACTAACAGTTAAATTATAACTATTGTTTCATCCTTTCTGGTCCATCTTCAGATACATTGTTAGGTAACATATCGGAATATTATTTTAAGGATTTTGACGTATAAGCGATGAGGGTCATATATGCAGGGGCGAGAGACTTGATGGGCCCCGGTAATTTTTTGTTGAGCGGGCCCCTGTGAGAAGATTTTTTTAATTAAAAAAAAAACACTCCATAATTCCAAACTTGAAATGGTACGAGCATATAAACGGAGTTGTAAAGAAAGTTAATTCTTTAATGTATATAACCAAGAAACCATTTCCCAATATAACATCTAATGCTTTTTAACTATTTACAAATCATATATTCGAAGACGGATATTGGAAGACGGTAACTTGATGTGGAATCCATATTTCATGAAAGACATAGAGACTCTAGAACGTGTACAGAGCAGAGCAAGCAAACTACCAGCTGATATTAGGAATCTATCATATGAAGAGAGATTAGCGTTCCTGAAGCTTCCGTCCCTAGTAGAACGAAGAACTCGCGGAGGCATGATAGAAACCTATAAGCTATTAAACGGTTACTACAGCTGTAATCTAGAGTGCATATTCAGGAGGAACACAAACACACGCTTGCGTGGCCACAGCTTCAAACTAAGAACTGAACTCTGTCGCCGCAATCCAAGGAAACACTTTATCACCATTGGAACTCTTTGCCAGAAGACGTTAATGCCACATCGAAACACAAGTTTAAGAACGAACTGGACTGTATATATTGCGTGATTAAAAGAATATTGCAGCTCTCATCAACTTTATTGCCTACGCTGTTATAAAAAATACTAATATATGAAACGGTTTGACAGGAATTTTTTTATAAGCAATAAAGTATTGCATTGCAAGTTGCACTGACATTGAAAATAAAATACATTAGAGCCAACTTCATTTTATGTACTTGAGTATCTCTTTCCCAATTTTATAAACACATTTCTATTTAAAAAAGAAGAGTGTGTACTGTACGTTGCCGGCAATAACATTGCAGGAAACATGTGTCTATACCATTATCCATTGTTGTGACTTTTTCTTTATAAATTACTTATTTATAGTATTTTTAATATATAACAGATCATACAAAGGGTCAGCACACGGAGGCATGAACTCTTTTCGTTACGGACCATAGCTAGTATGATAATAGAATTATAGATAGATACATATATTGTTACACAAAAGTGTTTACAAAGAATAAACTAATAAGATTAATATTGCAGATACATGAGTTATGTTACTATATTTATGCGCTTATTTAGATATTCTTCATAACTATAGAATGCTTCTTTAATTAGGAATTCTTTTATAACATTCTTAAATTTGTGTTTTTCTGAATTCTTTATGGGTACTGGTAATTTATTGTTCAGTTGAATAGCCAGAGATTTTGGGCCATTTTGTGTTTTTGTTAGGCGACAGAAATCCATTCTAAGATCTTTTTTGAGTTTGGTATAGTGTTTATGAACTTCTTGTAATTGAGTCCTGCTACTATTCGTAGTGCTCGCTTTTGAAGACGGAAAATTCTATGTCGGGATGGAGAATGGCCCCATACCAAGATGGAATATGAGATTATCGAGTGACATATTGAATGGTACACCATGAGCATACCACTTTCTGATAACATTTTTGCCAAGTTTCTTAGGGCATAGTTATTGCTGCTCACCTTTTTTGTCATCTGCTCATATTTATTCCATCTTAATACTGGATCCAAGTTAACACCAAGAAACTTAACTGCCTTTGTGTTCTAAGTGCTATTCATTTCTTTTAGGATGAGTACCATATTCTGCGTTTTATTTTGTTTTATACATAATTCATTCGAATTGAACCATATAGTTGCTCTATTTATCATATTTTGGTTTTCTGTTATAATTTAGTCAAGATTATTCTCGCTATTAAGTAATGTTGTGTCATCTGCGTATTGTACACACTTTGAGTATTGTACCATATAGTCAGGAGTCATTAACATGTATTAAGAATAGAAGCAGGCCTAAAATCGATCCTTGTGGAACTCCTCTAGTAATCGAAATTCTTCTGGTGTGGAATTATTAAACTTGATACATTGAAATCGATCACTTATTTTGTGATGATTACACTAGTGTCATAAAGTTTGTTGCACTTTATTTTGGTATCAGAATTTCATGTGACACGCAGTCAAAAGCCTGTGTTAAATCAAGGAAGGTAGCCATTGTATACTGTCGGTTTTCAAAACAATTCATGCAGTAATTAATACTCGTTTATTGCTGTAACTGTGTTTTTATTTTCTATAAATCCATATTGTGTTGAGTTGAAAGTTTATTTATTTAAAAATATTCTATTACTCTGGTGGAAATTTCCTTCTCAATGATTTTGGAGATAACCGGAAGAACAGATATTGGCCTGTAATAATTCTTGTCAGCATGTCCTTTCTTGAATATGGGTACTACAATGGATCTCTTTAGCTGTGGAAAAATTCCTTCCTGAAGACACATGTTAATTAACTTGGTTATAGGATACACGAGATTGTTAATATTTCTTTTTAAGAGTTGTATAGTGAGGCAATATACATATTTATTTCGAGTATTGTTTAGATGTATGTATACATATTTACTTCGAGTATTGTTTTGTTTTGATGTTTAGATCTTTAATGATATTGTTATAAGGTATATGTTATAAGGTAACCGGATATGTTATAAGGTATATGCATATTGTCTAGTCTTCATGGGTTAAGGGTGTTTACTCCAATTTTTTTCATTATCAGGTTAGGTGCATTTAGAAAATATTTGTTGAAACAAGACGCGTCTAGCTTCTCCATACTAACAACATTTTTTGTGACAGTTATTAACTATTTTCCATATTGTTTTAATGGGATTGCTAGATTGCGAAATATAGTTTTCGTATGCTTTCACTTTTGCATTTTTTAAAGCTTCTCTATATTCTTTGCGATACCTATTTTTCTCTATTCGTAGTTCTTCAGTATCCCGTGACTTATACAATTTATGTATGTTATGATTCTGCTCACGCATTATTCGTAATGACTCGTTGAACCATTTTATCTCTGCATGTTGTTCTAGTTTTGACTCGATTACTTTCAAAGGGGATTTCTTTGAATTGATTACTTTTTATATTTTGCAACTTCCTGTATTGCGAGTTCAGTACATAGTTACAAATGTAGGTTAATTAGATCAAACTTGATAGAATCTGATCTAATAATCTAAACTAATCATTCAATGCAATTGATCAAATCTCATCAAACCCACACGTATATCGATGTTCTGGAAATACAATACAGCCAATCGCAAATTATGTTTGCAATTACGCTTGTCTTCCTTTGGGTCCCCATATTTTAAGTCTTAGCGCAAAGTTTCTTAAGATATTAAAGAAAAAATATGAAACCGACTAAAGTCCAAAACCAATATTTTATAAGTTGCGTATATGTCTGCATCGCAACATAAATCCAATAAAAAAATCACACACATAAAACTACAAACATTCAATAACATACAAATAAAACTCACGCACGAAATAGGAATCAACAATAAAATAAACTTTCTTAACATAACATTACTAAACAAGAGGAAAAGATCACTACTGAGGTAATTGAGTAAACCGAGGTGATTGATTGAGGTCAGGCACATATAAAATATTTATCCATATACAAACTATTTATCAAATATATTTACCTCGGAATGGAAAGAGCGCACTAATAATAGGTGTAACAAGCGACCAATAATATTATCAGCGCAATATAAAGAAAAGACTCGATCGACAACCAAAAACTACAAAATAGGAAACCAATAGAGCAAAAAAAATACCGAATATACCAATTTTATAACCAATATCACAATAATGTTACGTTGAAATTTGTGACTTGGAATTGAGTTAGCTTTAACGAGATAAGCCAGTTCTTGTTAAAACATTCAATTTAACCGGAAATGGTAGAGCAAAGAATAATAATTTATTTTGGAGCGTAGTTTAAATTAATACACAATTTATGGGGTTTTAATAAATTCATGCACTAATAAAATTGACAATGAAATAATGATTTATGGAACCTTTCTTGATTAAAACCAAAATTCAATCTTAATAAAACAATTACAGTGGATCTACGAACTTTACCATATAACAAAACAAGTTTTGATCAACATTTATTCAATCTACCTGAATCTTAATACGGATACTACACAATTTTCCTGCAAGTCGAAAATAAATAAAATAACGACCATGCAACATTTTATTAATAATAACAATAATAATTAGAGAGTAATTAATAAAGTATTGGTTGACTGACAATATAACAAAATATAGTACGGTTCTGGTTTATTAGATTTGCATAAAGATTAAATTTCCAACGATAAACTTTATTCTCAACTTGTAAGTAAATGTAAAAACTAGTAAGCAACATCTAGATAAAAGTTAGTTGATTGTTGGCTTGTTAATAACAGGAATTTAGTTACATTGAACAATATTATTCACGCAGCGTAAAATCCAAAGAACTTAAGGTGTTTCAATTCCTTAATATTTATAATAAAATTAATCGCCTACTTACATTTGAATGTCTGCCATTACTTTCACGACAAAGAAAAATACGCCTAACTTATTTAAACTATAAAAAAAATTTGGTAAAAATCAGTCTCGAACTGGTCAGAATCTAACAGAAATCTGGTCCCCTTCCCTACAGAGAATTTCTTTTATATCCATGCGTCAGCATTTCACGTAACATTTCTATATCTCTTTTACATATTAAAGATCCAAATTTTACTCGGTTCCTCCGTCCCCTTACTCCAATCTTTCGTAATCACCCTCCACATCATCCAGCCATCGTTTCCTTGATCCGTTTTCGTTTTCCATTTCCTCGCGTGAAGGACCAGGATATTCCTCTTATCTGGCTCATCACCTTTGATCTGTCCGGGCTTGTGAGATCCTGCCAAGAGCTTGTACTCCCGGTGGCATAGCTCTCAGGATCACTTTAGGACGCAAGCCCCCACATCGCGGCAAGATGAAGATATCATCGTGGGAGATTATACTTATGTTGCAACTCAATAAATCAATAGAATGACAATTAAAATTTAATTATGGTACAACTATGTACCACTTTAATATGTATAATTGTTAATCTAAAACCATTTAAAGCAAGTAGAGTAAATAAAACTGTCAGTCATTAATAAAAAAATATGTATAGTGTAAATGTAACTTTTGCGAAATATATTCTAACGTAAGAAATGTGATTTCGGTCAATCTTCACGAAATTTATTAATCACTTAAGCATGACCATGACGAAATTGCAAAACAGTCTTTTGTTACTATAGTGATTCATTACCAAAAGTTGAATGAAGCAATTGGTGACATTTTAGTTGAGTTTGACCTCTACTAAAAGTTGAAAAAAATATCCAACGAAAACCTTCACGTGAAATTTCTTTTTTCTCCACACAATTACTTTTTTTAACGCTTGTTGAGTGCTTAAAAAAGTTGTAAACAAAACCACTCTAATGTATTTTGAGCTTTCCCTGTTTTAACAATAACCCATCTAATGGGCTTTATAAAAACTTAAAAGGCGCCCTTCGAATAAACTTTTCGAGATTTTGTCTTTGTAATTAAAATGTTTTAAGAAATCGTAAAATTTAAAATATTTTTGAGCATAATCTTTACTTTTGTGACTTAAACGAAACTAATGCACAAATAAAATAAACATGTGTACAGAACTAAACAATGAATATTGAATTAAAAACAAATAGACAAGGATTTATTTATCACCACCTTTTTCTATCAATGATTTATTTATCACAGTGATCCAGTTAGGTGATTTGTCATAAATTTTTTAGCACAACGAACATGGCATATAATTTGAATACTAATTCGTAAACTTGCAATTTCAGTGAACACCTTGTCCCTTGGCAAACCAGAAAAGGGTCAAATGGTCGAGAGTATGCTAATACGTATGGCACAAACTGGACAAATTAGAGGCAAAATTAGTGATCAAGATCTAATAGGTATTTTGGAAAGTGTCAATTCTCAAATGCCTCAAACGAAGACTTCAATCAAATTTGATAGAAGACGGGCTGCATTAGACTCTGATGATGATATTTAAGGTTTAATTGATATGTAACTTTTTAAATGGCGATTAAATTTTTAAAGTAGGTCGATTCCAACTAACAACCTAAGATTTATGGATTCTTAGAAATTTAAGTAAACAGACATAACTTTTAATAAGACATATTAATATGGATTTGAAATAGTCCTATTAAAGCCCATTAGATGTTGGTATTGTTTTAATATACAATACCAACATTTTTTTCTTTTACTTAGTTTTGATGGTGTAATTTTTTATAACAATTTGATTTCAATCACGAATAGAGTAACTGTTACGAACAACATTCATTTTAATAAAAACACTATTTAAAAAACTATATAAATTAATATACCTATACTTTTATTAAAAAATCGTTATTCTTTTAAGAAAAGTATTCTAATACGGCTAGGGGGAAATGGCAAGTGATTTGAGGGCGCCAAATTTCACAACTGTCAAATCTTAATACTTTCAGTGAACACCAAAGATTTATCCTTTAAGTACCTGAAGAACACTTACTCTTTAATTATTGAAGGTGCAGAAGAGGAACGTGCTTGATAATTAATCACTGTAGATCATGTTTAAATTGTAAATTACAAATGTGAAGATAGTTTTATAAAATGCCGAAGCTGGTTTAGAGTATCAAAATTTCTAGGGGTTCCTTTTCCTGAAAATAAACAAACAACAATATAGAAAATAACACAGCTAAAACATGTTTAAATACTGAGCCGATTTTATTTTAAGTTTTAATTAGCCGTTTAACTCGCATAGAGTTATAATATTTAATAATGAATATTGTAAGTAGTATTTACTTCTAGTAGTAAGATCAAATTTTGAATAGATAGATGCACTATTTCGAAAATATTGATGATTAGGAAGTTTTTAACAATTAACGAATGAAAAACAGTGATCCTGTTCCAAAATGTTTTATTCACAATCTTAAATTATGAAAAGCGCTATCCGGATTTCGACACTAACAAGTGTCTTTATTCAAACAATATTTAAGAAGTGTAACTAATAATTGAAATAAGATTTGTTAGACTTATAAATTAATTATTGTTAACATAAATTACCTGACTTGATGTATCACATTTGAAAAACCATGTTATAACTATTCATGCTCAAGGAACGTGGATCATCCTTTAGGTCAGCCAAACATTTCTTTTATTAATTATTAACCAAAGTAACTACTTAATAATTATAATAATAAAATAATACTTTCTTAATAAAATAATACTTAATAAAATAAAATAATACTATAATTAATAAAATAATACTTTTAACTCCAAAAAAATATTTACCTGACCTAAAGGATGATCCACGTTCCTTGAGCATGAATCGTTATAACTTGGTTTTTGAAATGTGATACATCAAGTCAGATAATTTATGTTTATAACAATAATAAATCTATAAGTCTAACAAAGCGTATCTCAATTATTAGTTATACTACTTAAATATTGCTTGAATAAAGACACTTGTTAGTGCCGAAATCCGGCTAGCGCTTTTCATAATTTAAGATTGTGAATACAACATTTTGGGAGCTGGATCATTGTTTTTCAGTAATTAACATGAATACTCCAAATTACCGCAGCACTTCAACTGTATTTTTAAGACTTTATTTTAAAAATGAGGCAGGGTGGACACGTGTTTCTGGCATAGTGGCAGCTGTCGCCAGCACCATCTCATCTAACTATAGGCGCAAGATATCACTACACCGAATTATGAGTTCCGCTTTCTATCATTGCGCTATGTGTATTGTCTTAGTGTGGTGAGAGGGTGCTGACAACAGCTACCACTATACCAGAAATACGTGTTAGTACGTTACTCTAATACTGGAGATGAACTACAGGTGTTATTTAAGAGGTTGAGCTTTGATTGTTAAAGTTCCTCTTTCAATTAAGATCACTGTACTGATAACTTTGGCCATCGTTGAGGCTGATCTGATCCTTCTCAGAGAAAACCCCAATGGAAGAGTATGGGAAGCGTACTTTGACTGTTATAGTCCCTTGCTCTTCATTGATAGATAAAACTACTAGCTAATAGTTCACTTCACTTCATCTAATAGTTCATCTCAACTTGTAAAGGTGCTATTTCGTCCAAATGCATTATATACACGTAATAAAATGCATTATACCAAATACATTACACAACTAATAAATCGATATGTAACGTTTAATATATGTAACTTTGCATACACTTTTAAGAGGAAAATTTTAAGAATTTGTTTAAGACAAGAGGCTTAGCGCAATGATAGAACGCCGAATTCATAATTGCGAACTCAGCGTTGTGATATCTTACGCCTACCGTGAGGTAAGAGAGTGCTTATGACAGCTCCCACTATGCCAGAAACACGTGTCCACCTAGCCTCAATTTTTAAATCATTCTTAAAAACTTCCTAATCATCAATATTTTCGAAATAGTGCACCTATCAATTTAATACTTAATAACGTGTCACACAGAGCAGCGTCTTCCAGCTGTTGTAGTTAAAAACAGTAAGAATGCAGTTATAAACTTGAAAACTAGAGATCAGTCTAATGCAATTTATCAATAAAATTAATAAGAGTTGCTGATGAATTTTTGAACTCAAACAAAGCTATTCAAAGTACTTATTTGCCAACACCGAGGTTGACAAATATCTTTGAGTTCAAATTGAATAACAAAAGCGCCAATAAAGGAAGTTCAAAATGTTTTAATACACAGATGTATAACTTGCATTGCAAAGTTTCCAGAAAATCACATTCTCTCTCTTTGTTTGGTACAAATCAGTGGAAACGTCATTTTGTATTTGGGAATTTTTGAATATGTTTTATCCTATTTCAATATCTGTGATAGGTCGTACCGTTGGTACGTTGAAATGTGTTTTTTTGCGATATCTTCGGAACCATTTGCAGATAAAATGTGCTAGATACGAGGACAAATTGCCTCGTTATAATCTTAATTTTACAAGAAATTATTTTCAATAGAAACAAAAGTATTACAAAGCTTTTTGTAATACTTTTGTTTCTTATGAACTTACAGATTTCTTTGGGAATTGCTACCTCAACTTATGAATTGCTACCTCAAAGAGTTGCTGTAATACCGAGATTTACATACGATTGTGTGAAGAAACCGTGTTACGTAGTGAAAT
>WYDF02090866.1:0-10890 GCA_009867245.2 Adranes taylori | reverse complement strand
TAAAAATATTTCCTATCTATCCATAAGGAAACATTGCGGAGGCTGTATCTTTGCTCCAGTATAAAATTTCAAAAAGCAATTTCACAGAAACCTTCCCAGGAGTATACTCAACAAATTCCTAAAGTTTCATGTCGATCGGATTGATGGTGTAGTCAGTCATAAAGGACATACATACAAACATACATTGATTTATATATATATATAGATAGGGCACTTCTTTGTATTTGATATCTGGATATTTTTAAATACAATTAATGTTAATATTTTAATTACAATGTCTTCAGAGACAATTTATTTAGTATCCTATGGAAATCTGTTTAATATGTATCTGATATTGATTCCAAAATAATTTACATAATAAGTACGCTGCTGACTCTATTGGATATTCATGAAACTCTAAGATCAGTAAGGTTTCCTATACCACATAAACCATGGATTACGGATAACGCTAAATGTTTAATAGATATTAGCGATGGAGCTCAATTGTCGGATCCAAGCACTATAAAAAACCATTTTATATGTAGTCCGTATATTTCTGCTAACCTGGATACTCTGAAATTTTACAAAAGTTCTTATTCAAGTTCTTACAAAAGTTCTTCAACGCGGTAATATGAATTCTGTTTTCATCACAATTTTCGAAATTAACACCTACTTACTTAAAAATTCGTCTTTCCGCGTTAAGGTAAATACTACTTCTTGATGTTAGTTTTGTAAGTCAAACTTAATCTGTGATTGAAAATCATTCTAAGGTGGTGTAATAATTTCAAAAAATATTTTTGATCATTCTTCAGTGGTCATGATATCAATATGAAATTAAATTTGAACAATGTATCGGAACATTAATGTGAGTATGTAATGTGTTAGAATCTACAGAATCTGTAGTCTCCAGACATTACCTTCTTTACACCCAAACACTCAAATTAGACGTATATATAGTAAATAACAAGAGACCACATCACACCTTTGTGGAACTCATTGATACAGACTGACCTAATTTAATAATTTGGTATCTGGTTGAAAGATAACTCTTGATTAGACAAATTGAACTGTCAGTGTCCAATGTAAGATTGATAAAAGAACATCATGATATATGGTATCAAATGCTTTTGAACAGTCAGCCAACATTTTATAATGTGATGTGCAGTATATGTGAACAACATAACCTGATTTTATTTATATTCCGGTTATCAATCCCAAATGAATTACTTTTAAAGACAGAAGTTAGATTTAGTACTTCATCAACAGGGTTAAAAGTAAAGGTTTTATTAGGTAAGCCATTTTTTAAAGAACTTTTGTAATATCCGGGTTAGCAGAAATATACGGACTACATATAAAATGGTTATTTATAGTATTTGGATCCGACAATTGAGCAGGCCGTGATTTGGAAGAATTACTAACAATAGTATAGTTTTTTAATATATTCCAAGTATTACATCTATTTAATAAGATTTTCTTTTCAATTCTTACCGTTAGTCTGATCAAATTGCGAAAAGTTTTGTATTGAGTCCAATCAGAATTCTGCCATGTACAACTAAATTTTCTCAGAGCTGTATCGCTAATATCTATTAAACATTTAAAGTTATCCGTAATCCATGATTTATGTGCTGTAGTAAACCTTACTAATCTTAGAGTTTCATGAATATCCAAAAGAGTCAGCAGCGTATTGGTTATGTAAATTATTTAGGAATAAATATCAGATTCATCTTAAATAGATTTCCATGTGATACTAAATAAATTGTCTCTGAAGACATTCTAATTAAAATTTTAACATTAATTGTATTTACAAATATCTAGATATTAAATGCAAAGAAGTGCCCTATAATAATTAAATTTTACCTCAATCGACTATTGCGCCAATTCCATTGATAAGACAGCTCTGATCGGTTGTTCGGAGATTAATAAATTACACGAGTAAAGTAATGAATTGCCTTCACGTTAGTGCAAACGCTTTAGTGCTTAGATATAATTTTATCAAATAAAAACAAAACAGAAATGAGACTGATTGCTAATCCTGAAATATGATTCTTGCTGCTAAAGCGATATAATATCACATAACTGAAAGTTTAAAACAATTTCATTTAAAGTTACATGCACGAATAGATCTACTTCATATTTTGTGAATTGAATTATCGAGTATGATAAATGCTGGGATCAACAGTTCGTTCGTTATTGGTTTTATAATTTTACGTTTAAAAAGTTTGTCAAGCTATAAATGGCAGAATGCCAATATGTTTTATATGTTAGTTTTGACATTGAATCAATTTGTACTTTTTGCAATACGCATAAATTATGTGTTTATTTATTGATTTGCGTTAAAGTATTATGATATTTTGGTATTACATCTGAAGGAATGAAGCTAAAGCAATATTATTCATGACAATGAAATAATGGGAAATAAAATACTGTTTGACATTTAAAAACTTACTTTTAATATATACTAATTTATATAGTATTATGTAAAGCACTTTACATATATTTTTATAGAAAATTTTTACAGATTTTTTTTATATAAGATATATTTAAAATTATAATTATATTATTATATATAAATTTGATATAATAGATCTATTATACATAACAAACATTAATTTTCATACTAAAAATGTATGGAAGACTCTAATATCCTATATTTTATAGACATGAGTTAAGGGTTTTAATAGAGACAAAAAGAAATCTATACGAAGATAAGAAGACGAAAGATCGAAGGATTCAGCTGAATGTTGATAGTGGAATTTAAATATGTACCTGACCTGTTCTTTGTAGAATTTCTTACTGACTTAGTAGGATTTAACTTAAAATTGGCATAGTGATTCGTTGTGGTGCTTACTACAACGAACCCTTCTTTACACTGCGACTATGGTCGCTATCAAAAGTCAGGCGCAAGCTTGGACAAATAAGAAAGTTTTTCTGACTCAGAAATTCCATACTTACTGATTAAGAGTTACTTCACTATAATAATTTTCTTTATGATTCTGCCACTGTTCCAGTTTTGCTTTTTTTTGTTACTGCAGCTTTGAAATTAACTTTGAGTTTAGCCACGCTTCTTTTGTTAAATAAATTCTTTTGTACGCTTCTATTGTTAAATGGCACTACTGTGGTTTTTCTAAATGATGAGTTTGAATTAGAAATAATTTTTCAAATCTTCAGAAACTCATACTATAGCAGAAGATGCACTATTTAGAAATAGTTTAGAGATCAAGCAAAAAATCGGCATTTTGAAGGAAATTACACAAGACATTCTCGGTTATATATTTCTTTGTCTTCTATTGAATAAAAAGCAAAACCTGAAGGTGGAGGGCAAATCCTATCAAGCACTTTGAATTTAAAAATAGTTCACAATCATGCTACAAGTGAGAAGGCAACTCTATTACTTAAATTCAAAGTGCAACTCTGTTCACAATGATACTTCTATATGACAAACCTTGTGCGGCTGACATCCCTCCAACTGTCGATATATCTTGCATCTGCCGATTGTATTTTATTTTGAGATATAGTTTAAGCAGAAGAAAATAACAGAAAATAGTTTAGTGGTCCCCCTGAAAATTTGGAGGCTCTAGGCTTAAACTAAGTTCATCAGGAATCGTCTATTGGTTCATCAGGAATCGTCTTAAATGTGTATGAATGATAGAGTGGAGGGATAGTTCATAAATTTCTGCTAATATTACAGAAGTTCATCAGTATCTATAGAGTTCCAACTATTCGTTGTGTTCATTTATTCGAATTGTGAATACTGAACAAATCAACTATTTGAATATATCCGACGATTTATGAAGATCAAAAAATATTTGCAATAAAAATCAAAATAAAGTTTGTAAATATACTTGGAAATATGAAAATATGGAGCTTATAGAGCTTACAGAAAGGGTGCCATGCTAGCCGTCTCTCTCTCTCTCTCTCTCTCTTTTAAAGCCCAATGACAAATTAAAAATCTTATTTCCAAAATAATTCCAAAGTAAACATTATTAAAAACGACTGAAAAAATCAAATAAATTTATTTACAATTCAGAAATAAGCGTTAATGCCGCTCTTCGAGTTGATCTAATTGTGCGGGCTGTCGAAAAAAATCTTTCTAATGCCGTAGAAGTGAATTTTATAGCTAGCAATGTGTTGATAATATTCTGAATTTATCAGGCCTTTTGTAGAATGCAGCAAGGATTTTAAAATCCTTTAGGCTTTTTTCATCATCGAGAGAACTCTGCTTCTCAACAATTGAAGAAATTGCTACTTTCCATTGTGTTTGTAGATCTGAACTTGGGCTAGACAATTCTTCTTAATCAGGGTCGAAAGAATTTATTTGGACATAATAACATGTTGGGGTATAAGTTTTGTGACAATTTTATTCCCAATAATGTTGCTTCCCTTTTAATTTGATTTTTTCTGTCATTTCAACCATATTTAAATTTTTTTATTGATATAGGAACAACGTCAGATTCCAAATATATTAAGACTGTTATTAGTTCTACATTTAGGCGTTCATCCATTCGTTTTTGTAGAGCTGTTGATACGTTTTGCAGCTTGGTTTGATACTAACTTTTTGCTCATTTCAGTCCCTATTTCATTCTATTGTTTAAATATAAATGTGTACACTCTTTCTGCTGACAATAGGGTAGCATCATTTTTACGCAATTTGTTTAATTGATTTCAAATCAATTAAACATTGAAAGATATGTAATTTTTAATTAGACTTTGCATCTGAATTGATTTCTTTCAATGTCTGATTGACAGAATTTTCTATACGGATGAAACATTTAATCATCATTATCATTGAATTCCACATTGTTTTGATATCCAACATTAGCTTCAGATTTTTCTTTGTTTTTTAATAACATTTTCTTGCAGTTGTGATTTTTTACTGATGATTTCATGAACATTCTTATTATATTTCTAATTTTCTTTGAAATGTCGTTGTAATTATTCTCCATCCAATTGTAATCTTTTTTGACTTTTTCCATATTCAGAGTAAACAATCATCCTTGAATGTATTGGTTCTTTTAGCTCAATCCCCTTTATCATTTTCTTCATCACTATTACCATCTTCATTATTATCAACTTCACCATTATCATCTTCATTGTTACAACATATTTCACTCGACACGATAATCACTTGTACTTGCTTCTTATTGACACTGTCTGGCATTTTCATAGAAACAGTCCATGCCTGAGAAATACAATCCGGGATTATGGCACAGCTGATTAATTATATCCAAATAGCCATACTTCTTCATTATGACTGCTCATTGTTGGTTGAATTTCAGGCAATCTCAACACATGTAGTTCAAACCTTTTGTTGTTCATTGAAAGAACATTAACTGTTACGTTCAAATATCTGATAATAATGAAATAATGAATTAATGATCGGTTTTCATTTTTGCATATCAATCTTGATCCTCATTCTGTTTTCTTTTCTTCATGAAATTCGATAATATGTTTTGTTACAATTGTTGGACTCCTTGGCAATTTGATTTTTTTCGAATTGTTGTAACCATCAACAGCCTTGGCAATAGCATCCATAACTGCGATGCGGGAAAAAATTTTATTCAAACATTTTTTTTATTATTTTGACAAAATTTGTTATTTTGGTACATTCTAATGTTTTTTAAAATATTTATACCAGCGATGATGTTTTTTCAGATGAGCGGCAGATTTTCAAGTATGCGTTTTAATTTCAAATATGAATGAATAAAATTGGAATAGTTTTACTATTCGAATAATAAATAGTTAAAAATCGACGAGTATAGTCGGTGTTTTTTAATATCCAACATTCGAAATGGAAGACCTAGCTCTCTACCCTCTTCTTTTCTCTTCATTCATTATTCACGTATTGGTATATAGCAGTTATAATATAAACTATGAGAATTAAATGAACTCTGTCGTTGTCTTTTAGTTAATGAAGCAAAAGATATTTACATTCTAATAATGTCACAATATTATAAGGCAAAATAATATTAAGCCAGTTATGTAGAATTGTAATCGATTATTATTAAAGGAAACTAAATACTTTACATAATGTTACTGCCAAATAATGAGATGTTAACGAGACTTCAATAATATGCTCATTAGTTTTAGTATCGTCTACAATTTTGAATTCTCAAGTAGAGCATTACAGAGACGAATGTAATAAAGCCATAATAAGCAATTCCCATAGAAAACTAATCAAATGAACTTATGCTAACTTCATATAAATAAATATAAATTCAATTTAATCCATACAGAAAATGATTTGTTGTAATTGATTGTTGAAATATTATAGTAACTAAGTTATTTCAATATATTAAAAGTTATCAATATGTTTAGAAAATGCTCATTGTTTTTTTATTTCTCAATCCATTTGTCAAAATAAGATAAGATAATAAGTCAGTAGTTCTATAAACTTTTTATGCATTATTTTATTTATCATAAGGATTACATAAATTATACATTAGCATAACTATCATGTAAACCTAGAACAACTTTATTATTTTTATATTATTTATTGATTATTGATGAATAAAATTTAAAATGCTGCCTGTCCATAAATATAAAGAGAAGAAACATAATAATTAGTATACCTACAGTTACGTTTCGGAAAATTGTTAGCTGGGTTGTCTAGCGTGCAAAGCACACCAGACTTTGGGTTACGTTGGGTTATTCAGCGTATGCGAGGCTACGCTGAATAACCCAACTAACCCAACCTAGCCTAACATAAACTAATCTAAATGGCCTAATCTAACTAACGCTGACATGCTGTGCTCTTGAACTCGCCTAATTCCTCTCATTTCAGTATTAGCATAAGCGTTGTCGGCTTTGTCACCTCTACACTTACTTTCTGGGAAATTTCGTATATGTAGAAAATTGAATGTTATAAAAAAAATCAAAACTCATAAATCGCAGAATTTTCGATCACTTTTTAGAAAAGCCACAAAATGAACATTTCCACTGTGTTATCTGTCCTCACTCCGTAGCTTTTTGTATAGTCGAAAAAAAAGAACAGAATTGCATTTCAACACTGTGCCATTTTCACATGTCTCATCTAGCGGACCCAATTTTGGGTCGTCAGTATACTTTCGAACTCTTTTAGCATAGCCTATCGTACGCACGTTTAATTCTCATTTTCATGACATAAATTTGCAATCCATACTTTTACTAGGCGCCAACAAATGTTTGAGACTAGTATTAATTCTAACACACTCGGTTATCACATTTTGCTTTTTTTACTGATGAAATCATTAAAAGATAACGATTGGAAGCTCCACAAGATATCTAATTGCTAGAATCTTGCTATGAAAAAAACTTGTACCGAAAGCACTTCTGAAACGGTTTCTCGAATTTATATTTGTTTGAACTATAGCAATTACTATTTGCTGGTTAGAATTCAACTAAATCGTACCTGCCAATTATATTGTACACATTCTTGTCGTATAAGTTATTATGTCTAAAAATTACACTTCGTATAGTGGCGTGTTATAGTATTTACCTCTAATGTGTTGATCTCTTTAATTACTTAATTATACATGTCCGTTAGATTTATCTGACTGATCTATGCGTTTTATTTTTAAGGTTTTTAAGGCTCATAATTTGCTAATTATTCAGGCTGGTAGATCTATGAAATCATAGCTATTTCGTTGACAAGTGGTTCCACTTCATTTATTTAGAGCTGTAGCACATTTTAAGACTGATTTGTGGCATATCTTGTTGACAATTAGAATGTAAACAAATAGTAATGGTTAGATTAAATTTCTAAATTAGTTTAAGTGACGTTGTACCATTAACGGTTGATATGTGCTGAATCGACCGTCGAAAATCATATGCTGTGAACTATCCTAGTTGTGCATTGCGGATAGAAGGGCAACTATTTTGAACCGTTTTAGTTTTTCGTAATTAATCTAATAGATTGATATTTTTTATTATAAAATTGTTATGACAGGATACATTTCAGCTTGATCCCTTGGAACAGCGTTGTAATTGCTAGATTTAAACATTGTAGTGTGAGCATTGATTCTCGAATGGCATTTTGCGACTAGGCCGCTAGGGGTCGAAGGGATACCGTTGAGTTAATACAATTGCTTGCTCAGCTATCGGGTGTAGGTTAGGTGATGTTAATTGGAAGATGATAACTGTTGGTGTAAGAAAAATGTGCTACAGGATATATTTAATTATGTATCTTGCCAGAGAGTCATATAATAAATGTGATAGTGATGTTTTACCTGGATTCTCTACAGGTTTGTATAAATAGTTATATTCTATAAAATATTTAAAATATAAAACTTGAATGTTTTTTTTAGAAAAGAAATATATTGAACAAAGCTGTACCAAAGACAATCATGTTTTGCTTAGGGGCCTCTACAGGTTTGTACACAAACTATAAATAATAACTGCTATCAAGCAAACTCTGCTTAAAACAGTAAAATTCTAAGGATATCAAGTTAGTTATAGACAGTACTATTATTTTAGACAATCAGGAAAATTATAACCCGAATGTTGAAAAAAAGATATTGAGAATGCGGCACAACCAGTCGTCAAAAACAATAAAAGAAAGGAAAGCAATATATAGAAGGTATGTAAGAAGCGACTCAGAAACGTTAGCGAGTGGATGCATGAAAAATCAAAAACTCTCCTCAATCTCGGACGTGAGCAGAAAAATCAAAAAGGGTTCAACATTAAAGCAACACAGCTAGGTGCGCCGTGCAAAAATAAGTGTAGGTTAAAATGCATTACCAAAATCAATGAAGAAGATAGAAAACTTCAATGAATTTTGGCAATTGCAAAATCATATATGACAATGGGATTTTGTTGCTCACCATGTAAAACAAATAGACAAAAAACAATTTACTGTGAGTGCCAATTCCCAGTCATCTAGAAATTTTTCTAGGGAATATTATTTTAACATTCGCAGCGAAGAAAAACTGATTTGCAAAGTCATGTTTCTGAGAACTCTTGATATTTCAGAAGCTTGGGAGAGTACAGCATTAAGCAAATAAAAAGAAGGTGGAACATTGGAAGAAGATAAGCGTGATTACAGAGAGTGTCAGAAATCATATAAAACTATTTCCTCATTATATTCGAAAAAAACTATGAAAATTTACTTCGAGGAAGGATTGAGCGTCGAAAAGATGCATCGACTAAACACTGAATATTGCAACCTACGCCTCATAGTTCTGGTGAATATAGAGATATGTTCAATGAGGAATTTGATATTGGTTTTCTAAGCCGAACAAAAATCAATATGACGTTTGCCCTGTTTTTAATCTGGCTTCAGAAACAGAAAAGGAAAAACTAGATGAAAATATGAGCTTCATTTAAAAAATATGCCTGCATCCTGGGATTTGAAGAAATCTGATAAAGACGTTCCTATAAACGATAAGAGTGTATGCGTAGCTTACTTTGATTTCCAAAAAGTTCTATCTGCTCCACAATCGAATACAAACGATTTTTATTACAAGAGTAAATTGTCAACATACAATTTTACAGTTTACGATGTAGGCAACAATGAGGGTTACTGCTATGTATGGCATGAACAAATAGCAAAAAGGGGTCCCAATGAAGTTGCTAGTTACCTCTGAAAATATTTGGATTTGGAAAAGTAGTGAAAAAAGTAATATTTTAATCGGATAATTGCCTTGGCTAAAATAGAAACCGCTTTATATTTTCAATGTTTGCCTTTGCTGCCGTACATTTCCAAAATGACATTATATACAGATTTCTGGAAAAGTAACACACTCAGAATGAAGGTGACAGTATGCGCGCTGTCATTGAGAATGCGAAGAAACGACAATGGCTTGTTTATGTGCCCGAACAATGGGTTACTTTAACAAGAACGGCCAAAACGACTGGAAAGGTTTACGATGTAACAGAAATGTCCCAGAATGATTTTTTTAACTTTAAAATGTATGCCGAAATTGACAATTGGAAAATTGACAATGAAAAAGCCCCATTTAAAGTGAGCAATATAAAATAAATTAGATTTTGTCTTATAAAGAACCGTATACTATACATTTCAAGTATGTACTTGGTGGTGATTTAAAAACCAGTGACATCAAGAAAAATTGTAAAAAATCTTGAAGACCGCCCCGCACGCGTCCTCCAAAATTATTGTAATACAGGGTAATACCGATAGACGACAAGTAGTTGATAGGATTATTGTGGCTTTGCGATGGCAAAATACCTGTAAAGTATCAGTCCTTTTACAAAAATCTAATTTTAAAGACCTCCGTGACTCTTGAAGCTAACATTAATGAAATGGAGAGTGAAGGTTCTGAATAAAAAACAGAACCTTCGAAGAGGCTTTCAATTAGATACTGTTAAGAAATAATTATATAGCAATTATATTATCAGAATGTATTAGTTTATTGAAATAAAAGTAATTAACTCTCAGCTGTGCAACTGATATTTTATAAAATTATCCCACGATTACTATAGTAACTTATTCAAAAGTCACTTCACGGAAGAAATATCACGGAAGAAATAAATAAGAAAGTGTCATATCTCTGACTTTATACAGTTAAATACTGCATTTTAAAACAATGGAAATATCAGATTTAAAACACTATGATTTTTGCTACTGATGTAAATGTTTGGACTTAATTATCTCATTACTGAAAAAAATGAGTTAATATTGTCTCCGTTGGGCCCGTCGATATCTTTCCTATACCTATACGTATTGCACTCGTATATGAAAAATAAAAATCAAGAACTGAATTCAATTACTACTTAGTCTCCGTATAGCTTGGTCCATTGACAATTCTAATTCTTTTTAGTATATCTTTCTACATTCATAATACCTATTATCCAGTTATTAAATTCTATATCAAATATTACTATTTCGTCAAAAAATATAAATCTATATAAATAAAAATGAATGGCTAAATGTGTTGCAAAGCACAAAACTCGAGAATGGCTGAACCGATTTGGCTA